>CM016726.1:1518320-1726220 GCA_005771605.1 Scutellaria baicalensis
CACAAATCCAATTATAATCTCTAAACCTCGAGAAATATAAATATCCATAAATTAAAAATTCAAAACACTACTTCTCAAAAACAATGAAATGTATTTCAATAAAACAATAATATGATATCCTTATTACCAACTTAATTTAAGTCACTATATAAGAACTTCTTCAACCATCCAAACGAGTGAAGATTCACCTACAAATTTGAGAATAAAAATAGTACATCAACAAAATATTCAAAACATTGATTATACAATATTTAATTTCAAAAGAAAGAAAGAAAAGATATAAAAATTTGAACACTATAAATAAATAAATTAAAATTATCATAAATAATAAAAGATAAATAAATTAAAATTATCCTCCATATCCGACGTCACACTTGCAATTTGATCACATATAAAAAAACTGTTAAATCACTATTATTACCATAAATAATAATGTTTTATGAGGATATATGATCCATAATAAATTAGAGTTCTATTCATAATAAAATTCTATGTGACTTTTGATTAAATATGCAATAAAAATTATTTAAGTATCATATCTTAAATTACTATTATAACTTTAAATTATAATCTTTAATAAGGATATATGAGGCAGTCCGTATTTTGCAATAAATCCATATTCTATGAAATTACTATCTGACCATAAATAATAATGTTTCATGAGGATATATGATCCATATTATATTAGAGTCATACTCATAATAGAATTCAATATGATTTTGGATTAAATGTGTAATATAAATTATTTAAGTATGAATATTCTAAATTACTATTATAACCTTAAATTAGAATTTTAATAAGGATATATTAGACAATCCATATTTTGTAAGAAATATCAATACTTTTATATAGGTAATAGATAGATAGAACTTAAGAATATATATAATGTAAATCTATTAATCATATAACATAAATATCTTACTGTATTTACTTAAATGTATTACTCCCTCCGTTCAATGAAGATAGACTTGTATACTATTTTCGTCTGTCTCACGAACGTGTGCTTCACTGGGTTAGTATGATCTGTAATTTGTATTTTTATATATACCTGCAATTAAATGTTTATTAAATTACCGCACTTTAACTCCCTATGCAAGAGAAAAAAAATCATTCAATGTCAGAATTAATGGAAAATAAGGGCAATTGGAATTTCAATTATATTTTTAGTTTGTATGAAAACAAAAGTAAGCCCATTTTTGTGTGCCTGAGGAAGTACATTATTTTACATAAAATGTGATTTTATTATATTACTGAATTATATTAGCGTATCAGATAAAAATATTAATTGTATCATATAAAAGAATTAGTTATATTAACATTAATATACACTAGTTTTCGTCCCCACGCGATGCGCGGTCTGTGATATAATGTCGTTAAATATTAATTATTTGATAATATAATATAAATAATTTTAGTACATGGAAAGATATATTAATATTTAATAACTAAGAAAATCTAAAATTAGCTTAAAATAATTCAATTCACAACAACCTATCGATATTATACATATTCAGTTCACTAATTCATGATTAATACTAAAAAGATAAGTATCAATCATGATCTTCAAATAAAAATTGGAAATTTTACTTGCAAAGTTTATAAGTTTTGAAAAACTTCTTTATGCACTACATTTCTAATTGAGATTTTTTTTTTTTTGGTCACATGTGTTACAAACGAATATTATCAATCACTTAAATTAGATATATAAAAAACAATAAAAATAAATTATGAATTAAAAATAAAATTCAATTACTTAAATTAAATATGTGTGTGTGAGTATGTATATATAGAAACAATACACAATAAAAATAGAAATTTTATGTATGAACTTAATGCAAGCACAATCAATTATATATTTTCAACCTTTTATTTTAAAATAAATTGAATGATATTAACAATATCTTAGCCTTTTATATTTGTATATTTAATAATATCTTCAATTCATCATTAAATATATTGATAAAGGATACAGTGTTGAATGATATTACATATACTAGTATTTACCCCGTGCGATGCACGAATATAAAATTTTAAATTAACATTTTTATATAAATACAACATAAATAGAATTTTATATATAATAATATGTTTAAATACATATAAAATATATAAATTGAATGAAATTGAGTAATATATCTTATTCAATATTGGTATTAGTAATGTAATTTAATGACATCTAAAAACTTTGTTTAGAACCGGTATATAATAAATTTTGTTACATATTTTTTATTAGTTTTTATTGTTATAAAATGTTGAAAGTGAATGAAAATGTCTATATTAAAACTATTAATATGAATTTATAAGGAAAAAAAATAACTAAAATAAAAAAATCTTACAAATTACAAATTTGGAACTTTTTTTTATTTACAAATTATGGTGTTCTTATCTCTCACAGTCTCACCAAATTTTTTATACATCAAAATTTTTACTTCTAAAACAAAACATATAATTGACCACGACTAAAAATGTTTTATTTCGAGAAAAGTCTGACATGAGATTTTAAATTATAATATTTTAAAATTCATTATAAAAATAATACATATTGTAATATATATATATATATATATATATCTTTTTAATTTATTAAAAATGATCATAAGGTGATCAAATTGAATTACATCAGTATAAATTGCTAATTTTCGAAATATATCATATGATGTTTACGTTTAATAGTTGACTTATATTGCAATATATGGTATCAACATGTGTAATATTACATTGAGATACTATTTTTGATTTATTAATAATTTTCCAAATATAACTTGAGAAATCAATCTTACCATATATATTTTAAAACAATATACAATATATATTTTAAGAAATAAATAAATTAACTAAAAATCTCATATTACATGCATATACCAATTATTACTTTTTCAACTTTTTTTATTAACATAAGTTAGATGAAAAAAAGTGGATACTACTGACAAATTTGAGTTTTATTAATATTTAAATTCATCATTATTTATGCGATTAATAATATTGAATCTATCATTATTAGATACTTACAAACAATATTAACATGTATATATAAACAAAAAAGATCAATGATGTCTATATTTCAAGAAAACTGAAAATTATATGTATTAAATATCAAATTTTTTTTAATTTTATATTTGACAAAAGAATAATTGACAATTAATATTTAGAATTTACATATAATTGAAAGTACAAAAAAACTGAAAACAATAATACAACTCTAATTTCATCCATTATATTTATATATCTATAAATCAAATTAAATCACTGTATATTTAATCTTAACAACATGGATGATGCATCATTTTGAGAGCTAAATCCAAAATCAGATTTATTTTCTCTAACATATTACCTTTCAAGCTTTCAACATCTTGAATGCTAAGTCAAAATCAATTAAAATTTTTAAAAAATTGGTGAATATGTACTCTCAAGTCGCAAGCCTAAGATTTCTTCAGTTATTACATGCATATAAGAAGTGATCAACGCTTTTATAAAATTAAATTATATTGAAGTAAGAATAATTCATATATAATACTATGATGATAAAAAAAAAAGTAAAATAAAGATCATATAAAAAAAATTGAAATAATACAAATCAATCGGATAACATATCATATAATCTCATATCATTCAATAGTGAATTATCTTTATGATTCCGTATAATGGTAAAAGAAAAACCAACAATAATTAAATATCCATCCACGTGATCCTCAAATATAATAATTTTATAATAAAACAAATAAAATAAACATTAAATTTATAATTTTTACCTCTAAGGACGTCTTACACTTCATAAATCGTTCAAAAGTGATATGTAAAATAACAGAATGAAAGTGAGTGAATGAAACCAAGATGAATTTGTATTATTTATAATGTATGATTGTTGATTATATCAGGTAATTGCCATAATTTAAGATTTAAGATAATCAATTTAAATGTTCATTTTAAATACCATATTTTGTGATATCTATATACGCTAGTTTAATTTGTAGAATCAATGACATAATAATTATATATCTCAAATAGTGCAATATAATTAAATAATCAATGTATGCTAATGATAGTATAATATATACCTCAAATATTCTATAACTCATATTGGATAGAGTTGTGTGACATTTACTTATGGAATTCAAATATGAAATTAAAATGAATAATTAGTTACAACATTAATTACCACGATCATTTATAAATAATCAATACCATAATTTATGAAATCAATAATTTTATTCGATTTAATTCATCATTCTGCTTTTATTTATAATATGTGGTTTTTGGATGGAAAATCATTGTCATACTGTATTAGACAATATTTTTATTTTTATATAAATAAAGAAAAAAAATTATTCATCCTTCACGTCAAATGTTTATATATATATATATATATATATATATATGCATAACAAATAATTTAAAATTTTAATAAACATAAATCCCATAAAAATTATATTTCACAATTATGAATATATATGAATTTTATTAATATATATATATATATATATACATACATATATATCCCATAAATCATGCAAATGTCATCTTACATTTCTATGTGATATGTTAATCTGATTAGATATTATTTACGAAAAAAATAATCAATATAAATCTTTCCTTTTATAAATAACATTTTTTAAGTCATAAATAATTAAGTAGACATATGTAAAGTGAAGTAAGATGTGTCATCTTGAAACAAAATTCAATATATGTATTATAGCATTTTATTGTGGAGTGATCAATTATAATATATATATATACACATATTATTCATTAGCATATCTATATTTATATTATTGTAAATGATCAATGTTTATATTATTGATGATATGATGTAAATAATAATTATATACATTATTTAAATTATATCATTAATATATCAATTGAAATTTAATAATCAAAGTTGACTTACCATTATAGACAGCTATTTGGAAAGATTTTTTTTGTCATATCACTTCCATAGATATATACATATTACATCATCATATTAAAATCATATGATAATATTCCATTTGCATTTAAATTCATTTATATATTGTATCTTTTTATATATTAGTAGAAATTAAATACCATTTATCATTTTCATTTATTTAAATAATGTAATTATTTATTTAAATTGAAAGGTGTATCCATACATAACATCACTAAAAAACTTCTTACCTAAATAATTAAGTTTGACTTTCCTTATAGAATAGAATGCAATTAATATACTTAATATATGTATATAAAATAAATATATAATTTTTTTACATAAATAGAAAGTGGTTTTAGGCGGGAAAATTTTTACTTTCTTTTTTTGGTAATGTTTGTGTTTTTATATATATAAATATAAAGATGTATAATAGAAATCAATTAAAAATATAATGAAAAGATTTATATTGATTATTATTTTTTTCATAAATAATATCTAATGATAATTGTATCACATATAAATGTATCACATAGAATTGTTGACCTTATCTATATATGGTAATTATCTCCATAGAATTAGTGTTTTATTTAAGCATACAATATATAACTATGTAATTACTATTAAGTAATTTAGTAAGCATAATGGAATATATTGATACACTAATTTATTAATCAATTTGCTAATTAGTAATCAATTAACCGTATAGCATGTGTAAGCCAATCAATTAACCGTAATTAATTAATTAATTGCATATGAGTTATCTAATCTAATGAAATCATTTATTTTTTTTCTGTATGATATGTATAATTACCATATACCTTATGTATATAGTATTTTAGCAAACTTTAAATGCACGGATATAAATTTATCACATAGAATTTATATAACATAATAATTATAATTATAATTAATAATTATTGAGATCTAGACATGGAAATATTAAACAAACTTAAAGGTAATTAGATCATGTAATTATAATTAACTACTACATATAATTTCCTTATATATAAATATATTAAATATGACTTATATTTATTAAATAAAAAAAAACATTTCCTGATTTGGAAATGTAGTTTTGGCGGGAAAATCTTGGTATTGCTTTTTTTAGAAACCATTGTGTTTTTATATATACTAGTTTTGTACCCGTGCGATGCACGGGATCAAGTTTATTTTTAAAATATAATTATAAATATTTAGAATTAATTGAAAAAGAAATCAGATATAAATTTAATATAATAAAATTATTGATCTAGATATTTTATATATATAATTAATGAAGATTAACTTTGTATATTGACAATAAAAAATTATTATAATGTCTAAACTTAATTTAAAATTTTAGAATTAAATTATACATAATTAAAATTAAGGGTGATTACCAAAATCAAGTAGCTTTAAAAAAAATTGATACACTTGGGGTGATGATCATTTTCTGAACCTATCGCATATAACGATCTTTAAGTTGAAAAACAAACGAAAAACCAACTATAAAAAAACATCAAATATCCATGAAGTAGAAAAAAGAATAGTAGGCACCACTATTTAGAATACAATTTCATAGGATTCTCAATCTTTTTCATTCTTAACAACAATCTTCAATTTCTTCATACTGCTAGAACTTGGAAACTTTTCTTTCAATTTCCTATTCATTTGATTTTTTCCTCAAAACACTTTCACAATATCATCACCTTTCTTATCTAGCTTATAAGTGGTAGACACCTAATATTTAGAAGAAAAAAATTAAATCTATTTTTTATTTGGAACATAAATCTATATTATTGATTAACAATTTAAATAATGTTTAAAAAATAAAACTTCAATATTTTCATCATTTTCAAATTTTGCTTGTTTCAATCTTGATAATAGATCAAATTCTTTATCATCCAAAAAACTAACTCAAAAAGAAATAATAATATCAACTGTCAACTTAGCAACTATATAAGATCCTTTGTTAAAATTACTCATGACAATTTTCTTGAAATCCATTTTGTACAAAATTTTCTTTAAACCAAACTTTCAATCTCTGAGGGGAAATGTTTAGTACTCCATGCAATTTTATCGCGTGTCATGTATAAACATGAAAAATATAATATTAAGAAAAAATCAAAATAATTTTCCTACAAAATAAACTATCCAACATATACTTACCAATTGTGCCTCAATTCAAAACTTGTCTAGACAATTACTTAATACATTCTCTATTGCAAATAGTAAATATTGAATAACCACTCAAAGACTACTTTTATAGTTAATTACATGATTCATTTTTTTTAACGCCAAATTAAATTATAATTTTTTGATATTAAGTCATCATATTTCAAAGTCCATGAAATCAAATAAAGTTAAAAATATCTATAATTACCAGAAAATAAGAATTATTACATTCCCCATCTAACATCTTTAAAAAATGGCCTATATGATGAATACCAAAATTTACCTATATACTCAATCACCACAATTCTACAATAAACCCCAAACAATTTGCAAAGACACCCTTATTAAATTTACCCTAATTAAAAACTATATCATAAATATATATATATATATATATTTGATTATGAATATATTAAAAGTTATATAATTGATTTTATATAAAAATAATTTTTCATCAATTCAGAATACTCATGAAACATTACATGATAATAAAATTACCAAATGTGAGAAGAAAATTGATGATATATAATTCAAATCAATATTTTTCCACTTTGAAACTCATTCCTTATAGTACCACAAACATGGTCTAAATTATGAAAATTTTAATATCACATCATCTTAAAGTTCAATCTTATTAGTGTGTAAATTTTGAATACATTTATATCATAAACGACATATAAATTAAATTACAACAATTTAAGATTTTGCATAATCCATATTTTGCATAATGTAACAATCCTGATGTATATGAATATTATAGATATTGTCCTAATCTCTCATAGGATAAGTGATATCTAAAGCTTTGGCCAAACATACTCAACATGTTAAAATAACATTATTTTACAAAAAAAAAAACATATTAATAAAATCTATACAATTTGAAACATCATTTATACAATTTATTTTCTAATAGATTTGCATAATAAACAGAATAATACACATTTTAAATTGAAATACAATGAAAAGAAATAACATACTACCTAAGAAAATCTACAAATTCATCATTGGGTCCATCAAAGATAGTGATTTGATTGTAAGTTAATTCTCCCACACTAATAATGTATGATTTGTTTGCATGATTATAATGTATAATTTGTATGGCATAAATTTATTGATTTGTTTAATTACTCAGATTGCCTGATTTCATGGTTAATATAAATGCACATTTTTTCAATTTTCAAATCTCTTTTGATATCAATCAATATGAAAACGTATGTAAAGTTTGAATATGACAAATTTAAAGATATTTGATTATAACAATTAGTTTTGAAAATATTAACATAAATTGACAATATGCGGTTAAGTTTCTTAATAAATAGAAAACAATTGATCAAATAATGTACAAACTCCACCTTGTAGTGCTAATTCTTCAATCTTCAAGAACTTTACAATTTTATTTTAATCAAAAATTGACAATTCTTACTTTGATTTCTTCATTGTATTCCTGCATAAAATAATTAAACAAAAATAAAACTACATTACAGTAAGAATAATTCATATTCAAAAATTCAAGAAAATAAATCACACATTTAACATTTCAAACTTAAAGTATTTAAACAAAATACATGACCAAACCTAAAAAAAAGAAAAAGATCATCCATGAGAACAGATCTAATATTGAATTTGAGAAATTGCATTGTGAAGAGAAAGTGTGAGTGAATTTTAAGTTTATTCTCTCAAATTTATAGTGTCAAATTAGTTTAAGAATATGGAATTAATGCATTAAGTGTGGCATAAATAATGATGTTCCTAATTTATAGAATATTTTTTTTCCAAATATATTGAAATATATTGATTGCACATAAATCATGTCCATTATTTTACTCCCATGAAATCACATTTGCCATATCAATTGATTTAATTATAAAGCATGCCAATTGAATACTCTAATAAAGCAATTATCATGTACGTTAATATTATTTATTTTAATTTTTTAAAATAGAAAAAGTGGTTTTCAAATATATATTTATATTTATATTTTTATATATTCAAGATAATACCGAAATCACATTTGTCTTCTTACATCGTGTAGTGAAGTTAGGTAGATAATTTTCCTTACTAATTGCCAAAAATTATTATGTTATTACAATATCTTATTTCATTGATTGAAAATATTCATATTTCAATATTATTAACATGTATTATGCACATCACTTGATTTGGTGATTGAAAGCAGAGTTCCATATTCTATAATATTTCCATATATGAATTAAATAAATCATATCTATATAAAACACTATGTATACTTTTTTAATCAAATGATTACCATTAATACGGCCAACTACCATAATGAGATGATATCCTTAAATATAAATGTGGATTACCATGTTAATATTCTTTCATAATTATGATTGAGCATTTAATTTAGCGTAAATTTGTCAATTTATATTTGGTAATGTTCTTGTTTATATACATACATATATATATATGATATTAATATCAAAATTAATTGGATATGATATTCAGTTTATTATTTACAAATATCATTATCCAATCCAATGGAGTCCTTTAATATCTTTCTATATATATAGTATATTATTACTAAATCTTTTAATTTTCATATTTAAAATTATCTAATTACTGACTTTATATAAATATGTATATGTCTTCCACATAATTAATGGAATCTGATTATCAATAATTTGACTTATCAAAATAATTACCATTCTAAACATGGAAATATTAAAAAAAGTAATTAATTAGCTCATCTTCTAATTGAGACATATCACGTATGTACATGTAAACTAAATAATTGTCATAGTATTAAATATTTGCCAAAATAATATTATTCCTTGATGTAAGGTCATATACAATAAGTTTGTCCTATTTGATTTGGTTTTAATTTTAAATGTTAACTTTACATCATAATATATATATATATATATATATATATATATTAGAATGAAGTATTAACATATATTATTTTTATGCATATATATTAAAATCATATATATATATATAATTTTTATGATATTATAAATAATGATATTTCTATACATTATGATATTATTTATATGATATTATATGATGTAAATTTTTTTATATATACATTGTTTAAATTATATCATAAATATATCAATTGGAACTGAATAATCAAATTTGATTTACCATATAGACAAATATGTGATAATGTTTTTTTGTCATATATATAACTTCCTTATATATATATATATATATACACACACACATATGTACATCATTAAAAATGATTTATTGTTTATCATTTATTTAATAAATAAAAATAATTTCCATATTTGGCAAGATGTTTTTGGCGGGAAAAACTTACATTACTATTTGAGGAAATGTTTGTGTTTTTATATATATAAAGATAAAGATAAAATACAAATATTAATCTAAAAAATACTTAGGATGTCATATAATTTCACACTAAATACATATATATGTATGTACACACGTCTTTAATGGTGTTACATTTATTTATTAATTTTTATTAATTATGATATCAATTATCCCTAATTATTCTAATTATTCTTTGGGCAATATCTACTGTTGGTATTTAAGAAATTATTCAATATTAAGATAACAAAAATAAGCATAAACTAATACAATATTTATATTAAAATCAAATCTATATATAATATTAAATACAATAAAAATAATAAAAAATGCAAAATAAAAAAAGAAAAAATTATTAAATAATATATTTGTATTATTAAAAAAATATTTAAAATATGGATTAAATGGATTAAATAATAATAAATGCAAAATAAGAAAAAGAAAAAAAATATTTATGTGACACTTTTTGGGGGGGAAATGGTATTTATGTAAATATTTCCAACTATTCCTCTATTATTATAGTATAAATGTAATACCTTAATTTACTAAAATACATCGTAAGAACATTACCATGTAAAAGTCTTAATCATTTAACATAGTATTACTGCATTTATATAAACATATTACCTTATTTTACTTTAAATGATTTATTATTTTACTGACTTGTATTAATTGTATTGCGTAAAAGTATTACCTGATTCTATTGAAAAATATGAAAGAATATTTTTTGCATAATTAAAATCTATCTGTATAACTAAAATGCATTACGTGTTTGAAAAGACACGAACGAGCACATAAGGATATGAGCAAGGATGAGAATATTGGTTCGTGGATACGTCGGTACCTTGATTGTAAAGATATATTGATGGATAAATTGATAATGATAGAAATATTAGCCTTTTTTTTTCTTTAAATATTGGAATTGTGTACAAAAAATTTGAAAATATATGCAGTAGTATACATAAGATTATAGCTAACATTAATACATTTATTGATCTTAAAATTTAAAATACAATGATATATTTACAACAAATACAGAGATAAACTACTTTAATGATATCCCTGAAATACATATAAAGTAATTCATAATTAAATGGATATCTCCTCCTTTCACCACTCACTTAAATTCATAATAAATAAATAAATAAAGAGAAAGCAAATGCTCGCAGCTTCGCCTGCTGGCCTCTTAAGCATGAAGGATTTATTGATAATTCTTGAATATTGTAAGATTTTTTTCTATAGATTTGTCACAGGCAAAAACTTTTATACACCGGTTACACGGATCCGGGTTGACCCGTTCACGAGCCCAAAACACGCCTCCGACGCGCTTAACTCATCCAAAATTCGATCAAATAGACCAACCTTTGTGTATAGTTAAACCAACATTTGTGTATAGTTAGACCAACCATATATAGGTAGGTCTAACTATATACAAAGGTATGTCTAACATATATAAAGGTATGTTTAATTATATGTAAAAGTATGTCTAACATATACAAAGGTATGTCTAAGTATACATAAAAGTATGTCTAACACAACGTAAATATATGTCTAACATAACGTAGTGATATGTGCCAAAATTCAAAAATCAAGCCAAAAAAGACAAGGCATGAAATTTGGACAGAACTTGTATATTTAATATAGCTTAAAGGTATGTTTAACATAACATAAATGTATGTCTAACATAACCTATAAGTATGTGATTTTTTTCAAAAATCATGTGCCAAAAAAAAAAAAAGGTACGATCCCCCCAACCCGGATCCGATCCATGCACCTGATTCACAAGAAACCTACTTTTAGTCACATCGGTCAAAACCTCAATAATGGATTCACAATTTACTCCAAAACCCACAAATTTGTGGTGATTAAAGGGAAAATTCATGGAAAAACAAAGAAATACACTTTTCTCATTTACCTCACTGATAAATACAACATCATCTCAAGAGGGGCTCATCCTCATCCAAGTATACATTTAACTCTTAACAGCTACAAAAGTTTTTTCAGTATCAGTAGTTCAATCAAACATACATTTGGCATTCATCACCCCTTCATTTTGCCGACATTCTATCTAACAACACATAAGTGTGTCGTCACCTCTTAAATACACGGTTATTGCTATCGAGCGCTACAACAATTTCCAGTATACACACTACGAAAACAACATACAAAGGACAAATTAAGATGCCTCTTCGGAAGCCAAACTATCATATGACTTTGTACTTTCCCGTGATAATAGAGCTAGACAACTTTGTTTTAGAAACATTAGAATGTACTTGTTCTTCGGAGCTGATATCTTGCTTCGGACAAATCACACGAAATGAGCTGTTCGAATTCCTGCAAATAACAGACTCAGACTAGTAAAACTCAACTCTTTTTTTTTTTTTTTCAGTTAACTGAATGAAAGTACAATCTTCTATGAGCCATCGATTCTCATTTATGCTCCTCCATTTATTCATCAAATTCATCATTAGAAAGTATAACTAAATTTAAGCATTTGTGTAAGAGAAGGACTATATTTTGGGTAACAAAGTTTTTGAATCACGACACTTTTTTGGGTGGGTGTCATGGAGGGAGTAAGAAAACACTATCCAATAGTGGCCATCGATACTGGAGTCTAGATATGATTTAAGTTTCTTATGAATACTCCAAACTCAAAATAAGCCTAGAACTAGATTTCTAACGTCTTTCATTACAAGCCAATGTGATTATAGAGATTCAATTTGATTACGAAAAAAATATGGAGAATACTACCAATCAATAGCAGTAGACAACACGTGAAAAGGGTAAGCCACACCCAATCCTCCTCACAACCAACAAACCCTCTTCGATTCATATCCAACACCATTTCTTCACCAGATTTTCTCTTTCAATTAACTCTGCTTCTTCTTCTATCTATATGTTCCTGACTGAAGAATGATGTGATGATCTCAGCTTGCTTAGTACTATAGTCCAATATGGATGACTGAATGAGTCCATTGTTGGATGATCCTCAATATATGAAGTTTCAAAACAATGCTTTAACCGTCTCCAGGTACATCTTCTAATCTAGTAACATTAGTTTCAGAGAACATATGGTCCCAATTTTTACTCTGATTCCAATTTCAAGTCATTGTTTCCTATCAAACAATTCAAGATGAAAACGTCCTGTGAATCGTTCCAAAGGTATTTTAGCTCAATAACAATTCAGTTGTTATTCAACCAATTAAAAATGAATCTTTGAACATATCACATGCCTTCTCATTTCACAACCAAGATTTTCCACACTATGTTGCTTTTTTCAGGTTGTAGGCATCCTAAGGTATTAACGAAGCATCAGTAATATGCCAAAACATTTACCCTTCTTGCACCAGCCAACACTTTCCACTTTTATCAAAGGTGCAATAATGTGACATTTGATTTGAAAGACCTGTAGATACATTATCTAGCTGAAACAATTTTGAAGTGTCATTCTTTGGCTTATATAAGGTGTTAGGCTAAGCTTTTTTGAAAGAGCTCATAAGCTCTAACATCTTATAA
Organism: Scutellaria baicalensis; assembly: GCA_005771605.1. Classification (NCBI taxonomy): domain Eukaryota; kingdom Viridiplantae; phylum Streptophyta; class Magnoliopsida; order Lamiales; family Lamiaceae; genus Scutellaria; species Scutellaria baicalensis. The sequence continues at coordinate 1,532,173 of CM016726.1, forward strand.
GATGTTTTAGAGCTTATACGATGGGATATATTTTAAAAATAAGTTATTGAAGTGTTTTGATAAATAAGATGGTGGATCTTAAATGATCTTAGTAATGAAAATTGTTTTAATTTAAATGATCAAAATTGAAGTTGATTATAAAAAATAAGATCTTATAAGCTCTCCTAATGTCTTAGTTTAGAATGAAATAAAATCAAAATCTTTTTTAATAACTTTACCGAACACTTTTGAGGAGCTTATAAGCACTCAAACATCTTATAAGACGTTTAAAGGGATTGCTAAGCTCACTCAAACAACCTCTAATACTTTTTTTTTCCACATTTTTTATTCATCTACAAGCTTTCATTGAAGTCAACGTCCTTTCTTTTAGTATGACCAACGTTTTCATATTATTCTTAACGTGGCCAATGCTATTGGAACATTACTTTTGTACAATTGTGTGCTTATTATGTTCACCAATTTCACAGACATTTCAAGCATGAGATTTGGAAAACTAGAATAGGAAAATGTTATTTTCATCTCATACCCAGTGAAACAATGGGACAGTTGTGCACCGCGGTTGCTGATAACTACTCTTCAGCAAGTTTGATTTGTAAATTTTGGCTAATTTTTAAATGTGATCCATGATTCTATGGAATGGACTTATTAACTGCAAAAGAAGAAAACAAAAATGCTCTAGGTAAGTTGTGTGTAAATCATAAGTTATCATGTACTTCGAAGCATCCCTCATTTTTTATTATACCTTGTATTAACTTTCATCCAGTTGCATAAACTCTCCACATTGGACCAGATGTAAGCTTATAGAAATCATGGATGAAAAAAACAATAATACTGATGAAACTAGCGACTGAGGATATCCAAGATATGAGCATGATAGTGATTTTTTGTTGTTCCCTCCTAATTATTTGCTTTTCTCTCAATGTCCTGGCCTCATGGTGTTCACTGGCCATAGTGACGTCCATTTACGCCAACCAAAAAATAAAAAATAAATAAAAAATCTACACTGTGATCACAATTCCTTCATACCAATCCTGAATTTTGATATTTGCTTCAGATACTCAATGAATGGATTTATAAAAAAGATGAATCTGTAACCAATTTTAAAATGGTCAATATTTCTGATCAGATTTCAATCAGAGATGACGAAAAGATATGGCAGATGCTCACTTATCTCAAACTAAAGAACTGGAATAGGCTCCTAGGTGAAGAAACTGTTAAAACATAAGATCCAAACTAAGTGTATTCGAATATATCTACAGTTGCCATGTCAACAAAGGAGAACTTGTAGAAAAACTTTCAAGAGACATGTTGCATTTCTTTCTCTTTATTTTAAAGTTTGACCATGTCATTTAACCGTGCTTGAAGAAAAATGAAAACTCAAATTAGACTGCCTTATTATTCCCCACAAAATCCTAAGTCTTAAGTTTTTATCCTTCCCTCAAGATTAGATGAACTTTGTTTACTAGAACAACTAAGCCTTCCAATGTGATCCCCCACTGAGGCCACAACAATAAAAAATAATTGCGAAAGAGAACTTTGCCAATGTAAAGCGATAGTATATATTTTATAGCACAAAATCAACTACCATGATCTATAAAGAACAAAGTATTTTGCAGGAAAACTATACTGTGTCAAAGATATGATGTCACTAAGGCAAGTATCTGATGGTAAGGTTTTCATATATATTATATTTTTGTATTTTGATATTCTGACAGCCATGAGATATAACAACTTCACTAATACTTGGCATTCACTGAGAGTTCACATCTTTTATATGTGAAGTCTGGTGCTAAGTGACCTGACCTGATAGTTATTTTACACATGGATATTTCCAGTTACCCAGTTCAGATTTCTTTTGCAATAACTTCAATTAAGGTTGCATTTACTTTGGATATTTGTTGGGAGATTAGGCAGGGTTTTCTTTACAAGGTTCTCATCGATGTATGGGGAACTGTAAACACTCTACATGGATAGCAATGTTCTTGGTCAAACAAAATTTCTATAATTACAGCATGAAACTCATCAAGAAATCTATCAATTTCATCAAGAAAATGCCCTGACATAGTAATATGGAAAAGAAACATTTCTCTCATTGGGTAATAAACATCTAAGGATTGATTAAGCACATTTCCACAATATATATTTCAGTTTGATTTGAACAATTCGTGAATTCACAGAAATAAGATGAAGTCTTTATGTGTAACTACAGGGCAATATTATAACATACGAACATAAAATAGATTTAAGTGTTTTTAGAAAAAAATGTTTTAATAAGTTTTAAACATAAATTTGATTTTTAGCTAATCAAAGAACATTTATCTTAAAAGATAAACTTTAGCATTGAAAATAAGAATTCGTCTGGAAAAGAAATTCTTGACTTTGGTTGGTTAGGTTTTGATTGCATAATGGTATCCAAAATATTAGATTCATTAACGCATTGCAAACACCATATCATCATATATATTAATAGCATGCAATGCACCACAAAAACTGCATATATAAAAGAAGGATACACATATGCACTTACCTTTTCCCTTTTAAGCTTTAAGTTTTCCTCTTCAAGATGTGAGACCTTGGTCACCAACTCATTGTGGTAAGCCTGTGAATGGCACAAGAAATTAATATCCAAATGGCAAACACATGAAATTTTTCAAAAAATCTTAGTAGTAGCATGAAAAGGTAATCTAGCAAGACAAATTCATATCCTGCCTGCTTTCTTGCTCGTGAGCGTGCAGCGGACTCCCTATTCTTAATTTTTCGTCTAAGCCTCCTCTCAATGGACTTTTCAATGTCCCCGGACATCCTCTTCCTGTCTGGCATTGGTGTATCAGACAAGTCATCAATTGAAGGAGAAGGTGACAATCCCATGTGAGACGAGAATTTATAGGACTTGAGAGCGCTGTCCAGAGACATGACCGGTTCAATCGAAACTTTGGATGCAGCATTGGTCACATACATCCCAGCTTTTACCAAGAAATCCTCCAAAGTCATCTCTCCAAACGTTGGGGCTCTTTCTTGGCTAGTCATACCCACAGCATTACTCGTCTTATATACTCGTTGGATATCCCTCCACACCTCATTCACGGTCTTCCCACTAAAAGCCCGTGCAAGCGACCAACTCGCTTGGCGTTGGAGCGAGGCGGCAGAGGATGTGCCAATACTTTCCATTCCCGACGAGTGGCTAGCCTCAGTAGTCCACACTTTCTTAAGCAGTTCATCAAGGTTCATGCTCCCTAATGGTTTCGACAAATTACCTAAATGGTTTTCAACTTCATCAAGCGTGAGACCTAACCACGAGTTCCACCGCTGCAATGGCTGCTGCACATGAGATTGCTGCCCTCCACCACTCACATGAGAATTCATTGTCTGAATCCCCATTCACACTTCAGCTCCAGATACCCAAATCTAACCCTGAAAAAGAAAGCACAGAATGAACACTAAATCACTCTCTTCCAATCAATCCGATCATCATCAACATATAAAAATGAGTGCAAAATCCATCCAGTAAATGTGAAGCAAAACCCACAATCAAAACAAAACATAGAGCCCAGAAAATAGAAGCAAAGGAAGACAAATATACATTTTTTACCTAGAAAAAACAAAATGAAAATCTGAAAGGAGAGAAACCATAACCATATCCAGTGAGCACAAGTAAAAAGCAACATCCTTGATTATATCCCAAAAGAGGCAAATTCAAATGAGAGAAGAACAAGAAAAGACAATAATTGGAGCAGTAAAATGTGCAGTAAATAAAAAAAGTAGCAGCACTTAAAGAAATAAGAACACCATTAATTACCTGGCAGCAGAAGAGGATCTGATGATCTGCAGTGAGAAAAACAGGGAAAAAAGTGGAACCCTTTTGGTGTTTTGGGATTTGTTTGAGGGATCCACGTGTTGCCTTGAGTTTTCTTTTCAGGTAATGGAAACAAATGGTGCCTTTGTTTGATTTCTCTGGATTTTTCTTGGTTTTTGCCATTAACCAAAATACCTTTCATCATTTTTTCTTTTAATTATTTTGGAAGGACACAACGTGTCCTTTATTTAGCCAACCAACAACTATATTTATGTATACTTGGAAACAAGTAGGTAATCAAATTAAATACAATTTATTTTTGTAATGAGGTTCCATTCAAACTCTATTTGATTAAGAATCGAATCAAACTTTTGGACAACCTCGATTTGGAGAATTGCACTTGTGAAATTTTCGGGCTAATTAATCATCTTAAATTTGTTTAAATTCTATTCTTAACCTCCTAATCTCCAAATCAGAGCATCTGTACCAAATAACCATATAACTATGTACCGCACATGTATCCAGGGGCGGACCCATGTAGGGGCCAAGGGGAGCACTGGGCCCCCCTGAAAATTTACCAAATTATTAGGGGTATTTTTTGGAATTTCATAGTTTCAAAAAAATATAAATATGAATCTTTCTTGGGCACTTAGCAATTTATTTCTTTTCAATTTATCATTTTTTTCCCTTCCAATCAACACACAAGTTTAGAAATTTTCTCCTTTTCTTCTCAATTTCTTATTTATATAATTTCAAGAAAATGCTACATTTATATTACATTCTTGCTTAAATTTTTGTTCAATATTATTGATTTATTGGGATTGAAATTGTGTATGTGATTTAGTGATAACTTAGAAAATAATGATAATAATTTTTCACTTTGATGTTATTTATTTCTAGATCAGTGTACTTGAACGATGACCTAAAATTATTGATTAATTATTTATATGTGTTCTAAAGTTCTATCAAGTTATCTGTTTTTTATATTGATATTGTCAAGGTTTAGCCGAGATTATGTTACTAGTTTTGGATGTTATTGTTATATATTTTATACTCTGACCTTATCGAAATTGTGATAAATTTATGTTTTTATGTTAGAAATATTGAATTTTTTTTATTAATCAATTTGGGCCCCCCTCGATTGAAATTTTGGGTCCGTCACTGCATGTATCACCTCCAAAAACAGGTTAGATAGGTTTTTAAAGTAAAAACATATTTTCACTCAGTAAAAAAAGAAAAGTAATGGAGTATTTTATAATATCAAAACTACGTAATTTTAAAAGTGGATTTTTTAATGAAAAAAAAAGAAAAGTAATGGAGTATTTTATTATATCAAAACTACGTAATTTTAAAAGCGGATTTTTAAATATTTTTGATGCAGTACACAAGTGAGACATGATTTTTTAGTATAGGGGATCTGATCTACCTAATTATGTGTTTGTTTGGAGTTTCATAGTCAAAATCTCAAATCCTTGTTTGTCTAGAGATTTGGATTAGAATTATAAAATCCATTTATATATTGCCCTATTTTATAATAAACATCATAATTAACCCTACACTCTTGTCTATTAATATACAAATATCAATACACACCAAAATTTCTAGTATTTCAAAAACTCAATCATTACAACTACATCAACTAACAATATAATATTACATATACACGTTTTTTCAGCATTAATTTGACCTCTATTGTAATAATTTTACCCTAGCTATAAAATCTCATAACAAACACAAATTTTAACTATTCACATTTATTTACTTTTCTCTAATTAATTAGGATTTTTTTTTATGATCAGTTATTTAAAAGACAAGTTTACCCTTATGATTAGAACATGGAAATTCACACATTTTACTTCTGTTTGTGTTGGTCTCAAGTGATACAGAGGTTCAGAGGGGGTGAATGAATCTCTATTGTTTTTCGAAATGTTACTCTATCTTTGTAGATTTGCTGTAAGCTATCGCTGCTTGTAGCAAATTGACAATTGGTGTTTTCTGCTTGCAGCAACTAGTGATGCAGCAGTTTAACACTTAGAGATTTTGCACAGTGGAATAATGTACGATAGAGTTTTAGCAAAAAAATTAACCTTTAACTATTGAGTTAGAAGGTTTCAGCAAGTTATAAGCACATAAATATAAAAGCCATAAAACATGTATACAACAGGATATAGATATGGAAAGTTGTAAACGCAGGAAATTAAAACACACAAGGCTTTTATAAAAGTTCAAAGGTGGTGGAATCCTTCTACACAGCTGTAAGGAACATTGTATAGATTTTGATGAAGACAAAACATGTAATAGTTAGGGCCTAGGATCCTATGTATTTAGTTTCAATTGTAATCTCTTAGATTAGGATCAGGAGGCTTGAAGATCAAGACTTAAAGCTTAAAGATGGAATGAAGACCCTACTGCATAAAAGGAAATTAAAATGACTAAGTATAGGTCACTGCAATAGGATACTGAAAGGTCACTGGAAGGATACTATAATAGGATGCTACAAAGACAAGTAAGCTGACTGAATGAAAGACAAGTAAGGTGACTGAATGAAAGACAAGTAAGTTGGCTGAATGAAAGACAAGTAAGCATCAGCAACCTTCATAGACAGTTACCTCGGAGTGAGCACTCTGAGTTTACGTTAGGCACAACCACTACGTCAACCAATCAAAATGTGCCACGTAAGAAAGCAAACTGGATGATATGGTGTTGTCAGATTGGGAATGACGACTACAACAACATAAGTGTATAATATTAACAACTTCATACGGACTAACCAGAAAGGGTCACGTCGTCCCATGCATGCTGCAAAGAAGGATGCTCACTCCAACGGGCAGATTTCTCATCGCCTATAAATAGAAGAAATCTGGGACTTGAAAAATAACTTGAAACCTGAAACTCTTGCAATCAAAGCACTCAGGCTATCTAAACACACTATCTATTAATTTTTAGAAGTTTCAAGTCCAGTCTATAACAGCAAGTATACTTTGCTTAGAGAGCTATCCATTCTAAAGCTTGTTGTCTTCGTTGTTGGAAGAAACCTTATTTATTTTCATAGACTGTTAGGAGTTGCTTGATCGGAGGTTGTTCCTGATCAAGTATTTTCGTTATTAGTAGAAGAACAAGAGCTCTTTGTGGGCTAGTTGAGTTTGGTCACTGTGCAGTAACCCTGTGTGGGATTGACTGGCAGTTCTTGTTAGGTTTAGGTTGTATAAGCGAGGCTTGTGTAAATCAACCATTTTACTTAACAAAGTTCCTCTTTGTGAAGGAGTAGAGAGGACGTAGAGGGATTACTCCACCCTTGAACCTCTATATATCTTTATGTTCAGCTTTCTGTTTCAAAGCTTGCTACTGTTCATATTATATATCTTGCTTAACTATTTTACTTGCTATATCTATCTCATAAGCATACTAAATGTTTTTCAGAAAAGAAGTATAGTTTTCAAAGGAATTTCCGTTGTGCATAAAACCTCTTTTAACCAAGTTCACAAGGTAACTGCTCAAGCAGTAACCTCAGGATCAGTAAGCTTTCTAGCTACCTGCCTGAGTGACTTGAACAATCTGTTTAAAAGAAAAAGTTTTAAAATTTGAGTTGGCTTATTCACCCCCCAAGCCTACTACCACTTAGGACCAACAAGTGGTATTAGAGCCGGTTGGATTAAACATCCGATCTAACTGATCAATCACTGATCCCTACTTTCTGAAAACTAGCATCTGCATTCCTCTTCATACATTCTAAGAATGGATTCTCACAAAGTGCTTATGTTTTCCATTGAAGAATATGATGATTGGAAGACTCGAATGCAGGCACATCTGTCAGCGATGCACGATGAAATGTTGTATCATTACTGATGGACCACCAAAGATCACAAAGGTGAACCCTCTGTTCACCAGAGCTATTGATGCCACCGCAGAAGGACATGCAGATGTAGGAGCCATTCCACAATGTGATAGAGAAACCACGCGAGGAGTGGACAGCGGATGAGAGAAGACAGGCGAACCTTGACAATTTAGCTAAAAACGCCTTATATCTGACTCTTGACAAAGGAACCTTCAACAAGGTGAAAACATGCCCAACTGCAAAAGAAATCTTGGAAAAGCTCGAGCAGATATGCGAAGACACCGAGCTCACTAAGGAAAACAAGGTCTCTACAGCTACCCAGAAGTTTGAACTATTTGAGATGCTGTCTGGGAAGACACTTGAACAGATGGACCTGAGATTTACGGCCATCATCAATGAGCTGGAGTCTCTGGATAAAATTTACACCCAGAAAGAGAAGAATATGAAGGCGCTAAGAGCCCTTCCAGCTGAATGGGCCAACAAGACGACAGCCATGAGAGTATCTATGGAGCTAAAGTCCATGAGCACGTTTGATCTCTTCTCAGACCTTAAAGCCTTCAATTTCAACATCAATAAAGGAAAGACTGAGAATGAAGAAGAAAGCTCGAATGTTACTGCTCTAACAGCGAGGTCACCTCAGGAAGCTAAGAAGTCAAAAGACCAGACAACTACCTTGGAGGCTACTGCAAAAGAAGACATGACCTTACTCCTGAAGAAGTTCCAGAAGTTCATCAGGAAGAACTCTAGAACAGACAACTACAGAAAGAAGCGGAATGAAGCTGGAACCAGTGGGCAGACACCTCAATCTAATGCCAAGGCTACTGACATGTACTATAATTGCAGGAAGCCATGTCACTATGCCAGAGAGTGCCCACATCTTGTAGTACATCATTATCCTGAGGATGAATGGAAGATGAGACAGGAGAAGAAGAGGCAAGAGCGCCAGAAGCTGAGGGAGTTGATTGGTGAAGCAGAAACCTCTCAGGTAGCTACACCTGAGAAAATACAGAAAAAGAAGAATCAACCACCGATGGTGACTCAGAGGATTCATCATCTGATGATGAAGCCCCGATCTGCCTCATGGCCAAGCACGACGAATCAGATGAGGAGGTAGTCTATCTGAACCCTCCTATTCAAGTTGATGAATGGCTAAACATGATTTGTACCTTTAGGCAAATCATGAGTGACTTTGAGCAAATTATCTCAACCCATGAGGAGCTGAAACAGGAAAATTTAAAGCTTAAAAGTGAGCATGCTGTTGGTCCCAAGTGGTAGTAAGCTTAGAGGGGTGAATAAGTCTACTCAAAATTTTCAAACTTTTCTTCAAAGAAGACACTCATGCAGTTTGCTGAAGAACTTACTGCCCTGAAGGTTACTGCTTGAGCAGTTACCTTGAAAGAGCTTTAAACATAATGAGTTTTATGCACATCGGAAATACTTTTAAAACAAAGCTCCTTTTCTAAAAACCGATGATATGCTTATGAGAGATATAAAGGAGATAAAAGCAGATAAGCAACAATAATAATAAGAACAACAGAAAGCAATGTAACAATGAACACATCGATTTATAGAGGTTCAAGGGTGGAATAATCCCTCTACGTCCTCCTTTCTCCTTCTCAAGGAGGGACTTTGTTAGGTTAAACGGTTGATTTACACAAGTCTTGCTTAGACAACCTAACCCTAACAAGAATTGTCAGTCTCTCTCACACAGGGTTACTGCACAGTGACCAAACTCAACGAGCCCACACAGAGCTCTTGTTCTTCTACTAAGAATGTAAATACTTGATCAGGAACAACCTCCGATCAAGCAACTCCTTAACCGTCTAAAGAAAAAGAAAGATTTTCTCAACAACACAGGCAACAAGCTTAGGAACGATGAGCTCTTTAAGCTAAGATAGTTTGCTACTAGACTGGACTTAAAACTTCTAATGATTTATGAGTGTTTTGCGTTTGATAGCTTAAGTGCGTTTATTGCAGGAGTTTCAGGTACGTTTCAAGTGCCGGTCTTCTAGTATTTATATGCGATTAGGATTTTGTCCGTTAGAGAGAAAGAACCTTCTTTACAGCTTGCATAGAGTAAGGTGACATCTTCTGATTTGTTCATACACTGATTGTTGAGAGTGTATGTATCTGTTCCTGCAAGCGTCATCCTTAGTCTGACATTTCTTCAGACTTCTTTTTTTACTTTTGATACGTGGCATCACTTGATTGGTTGAAAGTGCGGCTGTGCCTAACGTAAACCTTGTACACGTTTTTCGAGATAACTGCTACTTAACAGGTTGCTAATGCTTCCTGATGCTTCAGCTTACTTTGTCCACCTAGCAGTTTAGCAAACTTATCATCCTCGGGTAATGTGCGGCCAGTATCCTTTTTGAAGCAGCCTGCTGCAGATATGTACACTTATATTATTTTTACTGTTTTATGCAGCAAGGTCCTCATGCTCCAATCTTGATCTTCAAGCCTCCCGATCTTATACTTAGAGATTTTACAAAGGAATCTAAATACATAGGATCCTAGGCTTTAGTCTATTACGTGTTTTATCTTTCATCAAAATCTTATACAATGTTCCTTACAATTTCCCCCTCTTTTGATGATGGCAAAACTTCATTTAAGAGGATCAAAGACTTTATCAGATTTTTATATGAGATCATAAGCTTATGAATAGATTAGCAAGATATATATGTAATTATGGAGATTTCAGATCAAGAGATTGAGCATAAGTTCACGAGTAGTGAGCTTTTTCAGATCAGAACAGATATTTTTATTGAGATAATAAAACAAAGAAGTATATGAGCATAACATTAATATAAGCAAGCAAACAGGATATATGTGAGCAAGAAGCAGGAAGGTTTAGGGTATCTTTAACCAGGAGGCTCTCTTTCTATTTTTCCTCGAACCCTTCCACCAGTTGAGGATAGACTCTTGGTAAGTAGGTTCCATCAGCTTTTTCATCTTAGAGGACTCCTCGTACCTCAACTAGAAGTCTTCAAATAAAGGAATGATTTCCCCTCTGTTCATTCTACCTTTTAGCTTCATCTGGATTAGAAGTACACCTCTGCTAGCAAGATCCTTGAAGCATTTAAGCCCTTCACGATGAGTTTTACCTTTGATAAGTGTGTACTCTTTGCATAACTTGATGCAGTACTTTAAGTATTATGCTTGTTTGAAGTTGTTGATTTGCAGATAGGATGGACACTGAGTGGTAGGTAGATCAATTTCAGGGAGCTCCCATTCTTGGAATCTGGAACTCCTAGAGTCTAAACTTCCATACAAGAAGATGCGAAGTGAATTTAGTGCATTATTTTCGTCTACAGCAAGAGCTTCCAGGTCAAGTTGCTTCTGAGGAGGGAAAAGACGTGAGAGGCTTTTCTACGCATTTCCTTAATATGCTCATCTGACGCTTTGAATATATCTTCAACTCTCCTCATCTTCTCTTCTTTTTCTTCTACTCCTTTACGAAGACCAGGATGTACTCCTGAGATAGCTTAAGATTTTCACTTCGTTGAACTGCTATCTTGGTGTCCTCTGGAGCTTCCTCCATGGCCTCCTGAATCCTTCTTAGGCAAGATTGTTAGCTATCTGCAAGATGAAGGATCCTGTTGTCTTCTCTGCTCGATCCTCTTAGCTGTCTCTTCCCCCTTTTTGTTATCATCAAAGCTCGAGCCTACTCCAAACTTTAACATTGAATGCATACTGGTTAAAAGATCAGTATGATCCTCTAAAGTTTGTTTTTATTCAAACTCAGAGTTGTTGATCTTGTCGAGGGAAGTGGTCACAAATTGTTGCTCCAACTCAATTTCTATTAGCCTATTCCCTTGGGAGTTGAGCTTTTCGTTCATGCTCTTGATGTTGTCAACAAGAGTGGTAGACGGGGTTAGGGAGGAGATAGACTTTTTAAGTTTTGCCAAGGTTGCATTAAATATGTCCATCTGGAAGGAAGCTTGAAACCGATCCTTCCTTGCCTTAGCTCTCATTCACTTGCTTACTTCGCTTAAGGATTTCCCAAGTTTCCCTACTGCCTTGAGGATGTCATCAATGGATTTTTGCTGCACAGAAAGAGAGGGAGTTAGAGGTTTGAATTTTTCAGCTTCGGATGCATCATTTTCACTGGGTGATCTATTATCGCTGCTGGAGTTAGACATAAAACTTTCAATGTTTGCTCCTTCTCGAGCTGATACTTCCTCATCATCAGCCGATATTGCATCCTGAGGGACATCTCCCGTCCAGACCTGCAACCTCCTTATTACTTCTTCAGAGGGCCCTGCCTCCTCCGGCGCTTCTTCAACTACTATCTGTTTCATCGAAGTCTCTGGCAGAAAGATCTCCTCAACAGTAAGCAGCCTCTTCAGCAGTAGACTCATTATGTTCTGCTGGAATCTTATCAACAGTAGGCTTTCTGTTAGCAGCCTGTTCTGTTGCGGCCTCCTCTGCAATCGTCTCTCCACGATTCACAGGATCTTCAGATTACACCCTCCACTCCATTGGTGTAATTTCCTCAGCCATCTTATCGACCTTCATTGGTGCCTTATCAATCGAGGGTTCTAGCACCGAGGTCTATTGATGGAGAGCCACCCATGCACAACCATGCAAGGAAGAGGGATCCTTTGATAGTGCATGAAGGTCCGATTACAAGAGCAAAGGCTAAGAAGCTTAAAGAGGCCTTGATGAACCTTTTTTGAATCCGAAAATTAAGCTTAAAGCTTTGTGAGTTGAATTCTCTCTTTGTGAGGTTTTCATTTTATCAAGAACTTATCAAGGTCAATTGAGCAAGATCTTGTGGCGTTCATCATACCGAGGTTCTTGGCTGATATAAATAGCCAACGGGTCGAGGTTCTTTCGCTCTAAGTAAGATCAAACTAGATTCTCGATTTGGGGAGATCCGCTGCTTATTCTTTTACGTTGGGTTCTTAGATCGTAATATCTAATGGGTCCTCGTTCTATCCACATCAGTTTTGGTATCAGAGCAATCTGGTATTGATCTGAATATTTTTTTTCTTTTCATTTCTTGTTACGTAAAAAAAAAAAACTCCAAGATCATTATCTTCTTTCCAATTCATTGCTGCCCTCATAGCAAGATATTGATCTAAAAAAAAAAAATTTTTGAAAATTCAGTTTGCAAATTTCAGTCACAAATAGATCCTTCTTCTCCTTCATTATAGGACTAAGGGATTGTTGAACGTTGCTGGACATTGTTCAAACCTTTTTTGTTCTTGACTTGAGTGGTAAAAGGCTAGAGTGGTGTGAGTTTAATAGAGGGGGAGGTAAAAGCCTACGAGTGAAACACGAGTGAATTGTGAGGTATATCTTTGAGGGATACACGAGTGTTTTGTGAGGAAAATATCATGGAAGAAACATCTACAAATCAAGGAGATGCTTTCACCTTTCAAGCTATGCAACAACATTTCGCTAGGATGGGAAACGTTCTTGAGAGCTTGACCGAACGATTGGAGAGATTGGAACAGCCAACAACAAGGGAGCATAGAAACCCTAATGCAAACCTACGAAGGCAACATGAAGAGTGGGAAACGGAGGAAGGAGAGGATGATGAAGGGGCTGTTCACCAAGTGCGTAGAAGAAGAGGTAGAAGAAGGCAACATGATGAAGTTGATCATGACTTGGGAAGTATTAAGATGAACATACCTACTTTCCATGGAAGAAGTGATCCGGAAGCATATTTGGAGTGGCAAAAGAAGGTAGATCTGATTTTTGATTGTCATAATTACTCCAAAGAGAAGAAGGTGAGGCTTGCTGCAATTGAGTTCACCGACTATGCTATAGTTTGGTGGGATCAATTGGTTACAAATCGAAGGAGATATGAAGAGAGGCCGATTACTACTTGGGCAGAAATGAAATCTGTCATGTGTAAGAGGTTCGTACCCTCTCATTATTTTCGTGAATTGTATCAAAAGCTTCAATCTATGACTCAAGGCAACAAATCTGTTGATGAGTACTACAAAGAGATGGAGATTGCCATGATTAGGGCAAATGTTGAAGAAGATCGTGAGGCAACCATGGCACGTTTCTTGAATGGGCTGAATAGGGAGATTGCTAATATAGTGGAGCTTCAACACTACGTGGAGCTTGAGGACATGGTACATACAGCCATGAAAGTGGAGAAGCAACTCAAGAAGAAGGGTTCATTTCAAAGGAGTCCTACACACAACTTTCAGTTCTCAAGCAAAGCCAAGGAAGGTGCATCCAAACCAAATGATGGGGTAACTTCAAAGACTCAACATGAGGTACCAAAGACCAGATTCACTGAGGCTGAAAAACGCAAAGGTAATATCTCAACTTCTTCACGAGCTAGAGATATTAAATGCTTTCGTTGCTATGGTCGTGGGCATATTGCATCTGATTGTCCAAACAAAAGGGTGATGGTTTTGAGAGACAATGGTGATATTGAATCTGAAAGTGAGAAAGAATCAAATGATGATGAGCAACTTGAGGAGACAATACCTGAAAGAGGAGAACTTTTGGTGGTGAGAAGAGTTCTAAACATGCAAGCAAAGGTTGATGAGGCTGAACAACAAAGAGAAAACATCTTCCACACAAGATGTTTGGTTAATGGAAGGGTATGCATGTTAATCATTGATGGAGGTAGTTGTGCTAATGTGGCTAGTTCTGAAATGGTGGAGAAACTAAGATTAGTTACTTCAAAACATCCTTATCCGTACAAGCTGCAATGGCTTAATGAATGTGGAGAAATGCGGGTAACTAAGCAAGTTTTGGTTTCCTTCTCTATAGGAAACTATAAAGATGAAATAATGTGTGATGTGGTGCCAATGCATGCTAGTCATATACTTTTGGGCAGACCGTGGCAGTTTGATCGAATAGTGAACTATGATGGATATCTTAATCGATATATGTTGAAACATCAAAACAAAACCATCATGCTTGTACCTCTAACTCCACAACAGGTTCATGAAGATCAACTCAAACTATCTCAAGCAAGGAGAGCTAGTGAGATTGAGAGAAAAAAAAATGAGAGTGAGAGACAAGAATCGTGAGAAAAAAAGAGTGGAGATAAAAACAAGAGGGCTGATGTGAGTCTCTTCGAGGGAGAAAAGAAGGTGGAAGGAAGTGAGGACACAAAAAGAGTGAATTTCTTTGCAAAAGGAAGTGAAGTAAAGAAAGCTTTGGTTGAGAAAAGAAGTGTGTTGGTGTTGATACATAAAGAAACTTATTTGAACACTAACGAACTAACTTCTTCTTTGCCTAGTTCTTTTGCGACTCTTTTGCAGGAGTACGAAGATGTTTTTCCAAAGGAGGAACCTGATGGTTTACCACCTTTGAGAGGCATCGAACAACAAATTGATTTTATCCCGGGAGCAACACTTCCAAATAGACCAGCATATAGAGCTAATCCGGAGGAAACCAAAGAGATACAAAGACAAGTGGAGGAGCTGATGGAAAAGGGTAAGGTTCGAGAGAGCATGAGTCCTTGTGCGGTACCGGTCATTGTTGTGCCAAAGAAGGATGATACATGGAGAATGTGTACTGATTGTCGAGCCATCAACAAAATCACGGTAAAGTATCGCTATCCTATCCCTAGGTTAGATGATATGCTTGATGAGTTGTATGGTTCAATCATTTTCTCTAAAATTGATTTAAAGAGTGGATATCATCAAATTAGAATAAGAGAAGGAGATGAATGGAAAACGGCTTTCAAAACAAAATATGGCTTGTATGAGTGGTTAGTTATGCCTTTTGGTTTAACAAACGCACCAAGTACTTTCATGAGATTAATGAATCATGTTTTGCGAGACTTCATTGGGAAGTTTGTGGTTGTGTACTTTGATGACATTCTTATATATAGCAAAAGCATGGAACAACATTTTGATCATGTGCTTGCTGTTTTGGACACTTTAAGAAAAGAGTCTTTGTATGCTAACCTTAAGAAGTGCTCTTTTTGCATGGATAAAATTGTGTTTCTTGGTTTTGTTGTAAGTGCTAATGGGATTGAAATGGAGAAGGATAAAGTCAAGGCTATTCTAGATTGGCTGATTCCTAAAAACATTTCTGAAGTAAGAAGTTTTCATGGACTTGCTAGTTTTTATAGGAGGTTTGTGAAAGATTTTAGCACTATAGCAGCACCATTGAATGAAATTGTTAAAAAAGAAGTTGGTTTTAATTGGGGAGAGAAACAACAAGTTGCTTTTGATCTCCTTAAAGAAAAACTAACTACCGCACCCATTCTTGCATTACCTAACTTTGATAAAATGTTTGAGATTGAATGTGATGCATCGGGAGTGGGTATAGGAGCTGTTTTGATGCAGGAAGGAAAGCCAATTGCATACTTTAGTGAAAAGTTGAAGGGCGCTCAGTTGAACTATCCTACATACGACAAGGAGTTGTATGCATTAGGAAGGACGTTGGAGACATGGCAGCATTACTTGTGGACAAGAGAGTTTGTTATTCATACTGATCATGAATCTCTCAAGTACATCAAGGGTCAAGGCAAGCTTAGTAAGAGGCATGCCAAGTGGGTGGAATTCATTGAATCTTTTCCATATGTGATCAAGTACAAAAAGGGAAAGGAAAACATTGTTGCTAATGCACTATCTAGGAGGTATGCATTAATCTCTACTTTGAGTTCTAAACTTCTTGGTTTTGAATCTATTAAGGGGTTGTATGCTAATGATTCTGATTTTGCTTCTATTTATTTGGCTTGTGAGCATTCTGCATTTGAGAAGTTCTATAGGCATGAGGGATACTTGTTTCGTGAAAGTAAACTATGCATTCCTAAATGTTCTATGCGTGAGTTACTTGTTAGAGAAGCTCATGGGGGAGGATTAATGGGGCATTTTGGGGTACATAAAACTTTGGGTGTCTTGTGTGATCATTTTTATTGGCCTAAAATGCGAGTTGATGTTGAAAACATTTGTGCAAAGTGCCTAACTTGCAAGCAAGCTAAATCAAGAGTGCAGCCACATGGATTGTACACACCTTTACCTATACCTAATGAACCTTGGGTAGACATATCCATGGACTTTGTTTTAGGCTTACCAAAAACAAAGAAAGGTAAAGATTCTATTTTCGTTGTGGTTGATAGATTTTCGAAAATGGCACACTTTATTCCATGTCATAAGACTGATGATGCAACTCATATTGCTGATTTGTTCTTTAAGGAAGTTGTTCGTTTGCATGGAATTCCAAGAACTATTGTGAGTGATAGAGATGCAAAGTTTTTGAGTCACTTTTGGCGTGTATTGTGGAGTAAATTGGGAACTAAGCTCTTATTTTCTACTACTTGTCATCCACAAACGGATGGACAAACTGAAGTTGTTAATAGAACTTTATCTCAATTACTTAGAATTTTGATTCAAAAGAATTTGAAGAATTGGGAGGATTGTTTGACATTTGCTGAATTTGCATATAATAGAAGTGTTCATTCTGCTACTAATCATTCTCCTTTTGAGATTGTTTATAGTTTCAATCCTCTAAGTCCACTTGATCTTGTGCCAATACCTATTGAAGAGCGTTCAAGTCTTGATGGTAAAGCTAAAGCCGAGCTGATCAAGAAGCTGCATGAAAAAGTTAGACTTAGCATTGAGAAGAGAACCGAACAATATGTTAAACAAGCAAATAAGGGTCGCAAGCAAGTCATCTTTGAACCCGGAGATTGGGTATGGTTACACTTGAGGAAAGAAAGGTTTCCAAGTAAGAGAAAGTCGAAGTTGCAGCCAAGAGGAGATGGACCATTTCAAGTGGTTGCTTGAATTAATGATAATGCTTACAAACTTGACCTTCCGGGAGAGTATAATGTAAGTGCAACTTTCAACGTTTCTGATCTATCTCCATATCTTGATGATGCAGATTCGAGGATGAATCCTTTTGAAGAGGAGGGGAATGATGGAGAGCCACCCATGCACAACCATGCAAGGAAGAGGGATCCTTTGATAGTGCATGAAGGTCCGATTACAAGAGCAAAGGCTAAGAAGCTTAAAGAGGCCTTGATGAACCTTTTTTGAATCCGAAAATTAAGCTTAAAGCTTTGTGAGTTGAATTCTCTCTTTGTGAGGTTTTCATTTTATCAAGAACTTATCAAGGTCAATTGAGCAAGATCTTGTGGCGTTCATCATACCGAGGTTCTTGGCTGATATAAATAGCCAACAGATCGAGGTTCTTTCGCTCTAAGTAAGATCAAACTAGATTCTCGATTTGGGGAGATCCGCTGCTTATTCTTTTACGTTGGGTTCTTAGATCGTAATATCTAATGTGTCATCGTTCTATCCATATCATCCCTTCTTCAATGATTGCTGCTTTAAGAGATTCTTCGAGAGCAGCAGCAACCGCAAGAACATCCAATTTTTCAGCCTCCGGAGATGTTGGTAACTCCATCATTGGCGAGTCAGCCTTTCCCATGATGGTAGGGGTATCTTCAATGGTATGAACTTCTCCTTAAATATCTGATCTTGCATCCTCCTCCTCTGGTAAGATCACTATATTTACTAGTTGACTGAATGCCCCGTTAGATTCATCTTTTGATGCTGGTGGTGAAGAAATCCTCAGACTGACTGGTGGAACAGTTAAAGGTTATTCAATATATGCTACTCCAATGGAGGAGCCTTCAGCTGGTTGTATGATCACGACCTTATGCCTCCTCCTTGTTTCTACCACACTGGCATCTAAGGCCTGTTTCAGCATCCTTTCTTCTGTTTCATCTACTCCAAATGCTTCTGCTTGTTTTTCAACGAAGCCCACGTCATCACCAGCAGTAACCTGTTCAGCAACAGCCTTCAGGATAACCTTATCCTTGTAAAAATCAGGTTGCTCGATGGGCTTCTTTCCCTTTATCGTCCTTGGGGAGGGTGGAGGCAGTTCAAGCGATGTAACTTGCTTCCTCTTTTCTGCAA
Source organism: Scutellaria baicalensis (assembly GCA_005771605.1). Classification (NCBI taxonomy): domain Eukaryota; kingdom Viridiplantae; phylum Streptophyta; class Magnoliopsida; order Lamiales; family Lamiaceae; genus Scutellaria; species Scutellaria baicalensis. Next base: position 1,550,657 of record CM016726.1, read on the forward strand.
TAGCAACCAATTTCACTTCTACTTCGTAGTTTTCTTTAAAGTCTCTCCACTTCCTCTTTTGGAGTCCTTTCAAGAACCTTCAGTCCAGCACTTTTTCCTCCCTAATATCAGACACTACAGCCCAATTCAGTGCCCAATCTTCTTCTGCATACAGCTCACGCCACTAAAACATAAGTGGACTGGAAAGGTGTCGGTAATTCCACCATGTCATGAACCTTTCCCATTGCTTCTCAAACTCTACCTTCATCTTGGCTATGTCCAAGACTACTTCAGGGTCAGAGTCCTCCGTGCTTTCCTCAACCTCCATTCCTAACTGCTCTTTTAGCTGAGCAGTGACCTTCTTTACAACTATCTCTGCCTACTCAATGGTCTGAATCTCTGATTCAGCATCCTTATCCTTGCTTGTGGGAGCAGGGAGCATCAACATAGGTGATAGTGATGCTTCATCATCAGAAATTCTCAGCTTTCTCTTCACCGCCTGTTTCACCCTTACCCTATCACTCCTTTCCTTTTTCTCCTGCCTAGGTGGAGAAGCAATAGTCTCTGAGCCTTCCCCCTCCGACGTGCTTTCTTGACTGCCTCTCTCTGAGTCTCCTTCTCCTTTGCCGCAGTAACCTTCCTGGTTACCGGGGAGACCTTAGTTCCCTTCTTGGCAAAAATTCTGCCATAGCCTATAAACTTATCCTTTTGAATGGGTTTACCTTTTGACAAGTCGTGACCAGCAAACCATAAGATGGTGTTGATCACTAGTCCATAAGTTGGCTTGCCAACTTTCTTCTCTACCTCTTCTTTAAGCCTGGTGAAGACATACTCTGCCCAGTTCATCTCTTCAACCTCCATTAGAGCAATGATCATCCTGTACCTAAGGTTGGTATACTTGTCCTTGTCAAAAGAACCAGATCGGTTCTCAATGATGTGGCAACAGATGTCATGGAGCATCGGATACTCCACCTGGAAAAGCTTTTTGTTACAGCTCTTATTTAGCGTCAACAGGTCTTCAGAGCCTGTGAATCTTTTCCTGTATTCTTTTACCATCGCCTCTCCGTAGGTGGCTAAGTCGCTGCCAACCATTCCTTCAGTGGGTAGTTGAAAGATTTTCCCTAGGAGACTGGAAGTGATCTCGATCGTCTTCTTCCCCATCTTAGACATGATTTTTTGTCTTATCCTTAGATATTTCTACATTGTTGTAGAACTGCCTAACCAGGTCCTTGTAGTAGGGTTCCCTGTAGCGCGAGCAGAAACCCCATACTCTGGACTGGTGGAGATTGTTGAGAATCATCTGCATAAGGTCGATTGAGTGACCTTCATCTTTGATGGCTTTCAGTAATATTTTCTCATCAACGAGATGACCATCCATTACTTGAGAGTTTTTGGGTGCCTTTTAAAAAGTAGGAGGGAAAGAGGGTTTCTACAAAAAGTAGAGATAGAGCACACGAAGAGTTTGCTAAGTTACTGCTTGTAGAAAACTTTGAAAGTTAAGGAAATATGAGAGCGTAAAGGTTTCTGAATAAGGTATAAATTCTATTTATAAGAAAACTTCTTGTGTTTTGATCAACGGCTCTGATCTGCACAAAATTTGAACGGTTTATCATCCCGCGGTTGAGGTTCCTAGTATTTAATGCGCTGATTTACAAATATCGCCACCACTTATTGGATAACATGCCCTAATTTGATGCGCCACATCTTGGGATTGGCAGTTCCTTATGATCATGTGCTTCGTGGGTTCTTTCGTGATGATTAATTTTCCCTGTGGCATGTGCTGACGTATCTTGTAGTGAGCTTGGTCAGCTGCCTATATCAGGAACCTTTTGACAGAGACCTCTCTCAGCGTTCTTTCCTGATTTCCTTTAAACTTCTTATTTCCAAGTCTTCTTGTCTTCCCCTAAGCTGTAGAACACTCTAATAGATGTTTATCAGAAGAGTTAGATTAATTTGATAATACCCAATTCATTTCTTAGAAAAAAAATCTTGATTCACAGAGAGGTTTTGTGAATATGTCAGCTAGCTGTTGATCAGTGTGAATTTTCTCCTGTGAGATGTTTTTCTTCTCCATATGATCTCTGATGTCGATATGTTTAGTTCTCGAGTGGAAAACTGGATTATGTGTGATTGAATTGCGCTTGTGTTATCACACATGATCGGAGTATCCTTTTCGGTAATGTCATAATCACGAAGCTGTTGCTGAATCCATAAGATTTGTGCACAACAGCTTCCTATAGCAACATATTCAATTTCGGCAGTGGATGTGGCTATTGAAATTTGCTTCCTCCAGAACCAGTATACTAGGATATTCCCCAGCATTTGACAAGTTCCGTTGGTGCTCTTTCTATCAATTTTATAGCCTGCAAAATTAGAATCAGTATACCCGAATAGTTTGATTCCTTCTTCTTTAGGATACCACAATCCTACTTCTTGGGTTCCCTTTAGGTATCTGATTATTCTCTTAACCGCTGTGAGGTGGGACTCCTTAGGAGCGAACATTCCAACTGCAAACATGATGTCTGGTCTGCTCGCAGTAAGGTAGAGTAGTGACCCGATTAATCTTCTGTATTTTTTGATGTCAACAGTTTTTCCTCCTTCGTCTTTATCCAGACTTCCTGAAGTTGCCATTGGAATGCTTACTGTACTGGCATTTTCCATTCCAAATTTATTGATCAGCTCCTTGGTATATTTCATCTGATTTATGAAGGTTCCTTGACCAAGCTGCCTGACTTGCAATCCAAGGAAGAAGCTTAATTCTCTCATCGTACTCATCTCAAACTTGGATTACATTAGGTTGGAAAACTTTCTACATAACTCTTTGTTGGTTAATCCAAAATCCACATAGATCTGGACAAGCAGGATGCTATCTCCATCCTGGATTCTAAATAGGGTTTTATCCACATTGCCCTTCTTGAATCCATTATCCAGTAGGTATTTTGACAAGGTGTCATACCATGCTCTCGGTGCCTACTTCAATCCATAAAGAGCTTTTCTCAATCTATATACCAACCTATCAGCATTTTCTTCGAAGCCGGATTGCTGTTCAACATAAACTTCCTCTACCAGCATTCCATTTAAGAAAGCACTTTTTACATCCATTTGATACACCGTGAGATTCTTGTATGCTGCATAAGTTAGAAAGATTCTGATTGCTTCTAGTCTGGCTATTGGAGGAAAAGTTTCATCAAAATCAATGTCCTCTTCCTGGCAGTATCCTTTTGCCACTAGCCTAGCTTTGTTCCTTACAACGTGTCCTTCTTCATGTAGCTTATTCTTGAACACCCAATTAGTTCCAATAACTCCTTGATGAGTAGGTCTGGGGACCAAGTACCAAACTTGGTTCCTCTCAAATCCATTCAACTCTTCTTACATGGCTTGAACCCAGTTGGTATCTTGTAAAGCTTCTTCTGGATACTTTAGTTCTACATCTGATATGAAGCAAGCAAAGATGGCTTCGTTGGATTTTCTCTTCTCGTTCTTACTCCAGATGTGTAATCTCCAATAATTAGGTCCTTGGGGTGATCTTTTAGCCATCTTCTTCATGCTTCATTAGGTTGCTGAGGTTCCCCCTCTGTTGGGTTCTGGTTCAAATCTGCAGGCTGATCATCTTAGGTTCCTGGTTTGTTGGATACATTTGTAGAATGTTTTGATGAGACAAATCCTTAAGTAACTCTAAATATGCATAACAAATCTTAGGATAGGTTACTGCAATAGAGTTACTGCAGAAGATTAAAAGAAATAGAGAAAGTGTTAAAAGGAAGGATACTAAAGAGAATGGTTAAAAAGAATCTGGTGAACTAATAAGGATACTATTAACTAACAGGGAGTTACTAGAAGAGACCTCGCCAAAGCAGAATGCAGCGGGACATGAAGCCACTTGGAAGACCATGCCGAAAGCATACTGCAGAGGCAGCATGCTACAGAAGCCTCGAGCCACCTGAAGGAGCAAGCCAAAAGAGGAAGCTCCAGAGTGAAGCAAGCGGAAGGAGCTGCAAAGCAGGCTTTGAGAGAAAAGTCAAAGTTACCGGTAGACACAAGAAGTTACCGGTAGAGAGAAGATAATAAGAGTCAATCAGAAGAAGACACGTGGAAAGCAAATAGCTGGCGTGTGTCAGGAGTGCGGCGCATCAATGATGGAAATCTGTCAACCTACAACGGGTAGATTTCACAACCTATAAAGAGGTGGACTGAAGACTGAAGAAGGGGGGTGCGTATGAGAGAGCGCAAGGGCGCTAGAGAGAAGAAAGCGAGCACATCAGAATATCCAAGCTCGCAGAGAGAAGCTCAAAAGAAGAGAGAAGAGCTCATCAGAGAGAAGGCTTAGAAGAGAGAAGCGCAGAAAGAGGGGGAAGTTTTAGAGAAGAAAAGAGTGTTCAAATAGAGCAGATGAAAAGAAGAAGAGCTCGAACACTCTATACCCCAAATGAAGATACACACTCAGTCTACCAGTCAAGCAGCAAGCTTCAGCAGATCAGTCTGCAAACAGAGGCCTCTCTCTCTCTCTCACTCTCACATCAGAGATCATTTCAATGCCTTTACTCTAAAAGGATATGATTGATGTGAAGATAACAAACAACTAAAGGATGTAGAAAATCAAGCTAGGTTGTGAAGAAAAGTTGTTCTTGAGGGGGAACAACAAGTTACCAAAGGAAGGACTGTGAAGAAGGAAGCTGAACACAAGGAGCAAAGTCCCTACTCATCACGGAGAAGACCAACGTGGAGCTGATCAACAAAGAAGACATGCTGCTGAGCATACAGAAGAAGCTGACATCAACAAGCAAGTAACCATAGAAGAAAACGATGAGGATGCCAAGCAAGGAAGCAAAGAAGAAAAGAGGACCTACTCTTTAAAGAAATAATGACGACTAGGTACCTCGTTCTAATCTTACTTCTCTAAAATTCGATCTCGGAAGCCTGCATATTTATCTCCATATTAGAACGCTTTACTTCCTCATGAAAGCCTCTAAGATACCTGAGATAATGCTGAAAGTGACCCTACATCTTAAGAAAGAGGAATCCTAAAGTTAGGGGGGACTTCTAGCACAACCTAAGGTATCTTGATAAGCTTAAGAATTTTAAATCCTAGGAGTAACCCAAACAAGGGCATATTGTAAAAAAAAAAAAAATGTAACAAACTGACATTCCATAAGGAATCAAGCAAAACAACAACTCCAAAATCAAAAGCATTTTTGTCTACCTTACTTGTGTCATGCTTTACCTTACTATATTTTAGATAGATACAGTAAGAAAACACCTGCACATACTATTACTTTTGCTCTTTAAAAGACTTAAAGGAACCAAAACTCTCTCTACTGCTACGATGGGCTATAAAGAAAGTCTAAACTCCTGAAAGAAACATTAACTCAGAAGGACTCATACCATATGAGTGCCTATACAAGAACATTTGTTTTGCAGGTACCTTTGACAAAGGAATACTAAATTTTGGGGGAATCAATGACAAAATGATAAACTCTGATTATAGGATGCTGAACATCCAGTTGCTGGATACTAGGTCATGGGATAACAGGACGCTGTACGCCAAGACGCTAGACATCAAGCTACTGGATGCTAAGCTACTAGATATCAGAGCACTTGTCATTAAGTCAATAAAAAGGTAGAAGGACTCAAGGAAAAAGATAAATTATGATGAAAGGACGCTAGACACCAGGACATTGGACACTAGGTCGCTGGATAGCAGGATGCTGGACATCAGGATGCTAGATACCAGGTTGACTGGAAATTAGGTCATTGGATGGCAGGACGCTAGATATCAGGATGCTATATACCAGGGGCTGGATACTAGATCGCTGAACACTAGGTCGCTGGGCACCAGGACGCTAAACACCAGGATGCTGGACACTAGATCGCTGCACACCAGGTTGCTGGGTATCAGGATGCTAGACACCAATACACTGGATACTAGGTTACTAGAAATGAAAACTTATCAACATGTCACTGGAAAAGGGGATCACTTGGAGGTTACAAGATAGAGCAGTTACTGAAAATTTTCTCGGTAACGTGCGAGCATAAAAAGTGGATCACCTTTCTAGAAATAGACTACCTTTCAGAACCCTAGAAGAATTTCAACCGTCCGATAAAAAGAATCCAAAGGTGGAGATCCATCAGTTGACCACGTCATCTCATACAAAGGAGAAAAGACATAAAGCTGTGGAAACTGTCAACACCTTTATTGGAAACCGGTGGAGCAGTTAATAAGATCTTTGAAGATCCAACTGCAACAGGGAGTATCTTAAAACCCTATATATACATGCACTCCTTTTTCTTCATAAAGCATATAGATATCCTCTCTCTCTCTCTCTTATCCTCTATGCTTCATGGAACCCGATTGTTGGAAACCCTTTGTTTCATTCCTTCCAAAGAACACATTTTCTGCAAATAATCAACCAAGCACACCACAAACTCATATAATCACCCTTCATGTTTGACACTCGCTAAGCAAACCCTTCTCAGAAGAGTTGATCTTCTAGCTGTCAACTTCCATCTCACCTGCAAGAACTTGCACTCAAGTTCTTCTCTTCAATGTAGGGGGACAGAGCTGAGGACCCCTCTCCAGTACCCCCAGAAGCATCATCTCATTGATGATGCCAAAAAAGGGGGAAGAAACTGCGAAGGGTCATGGAAGATCAAAAGACTTCTAGGGGTGGAGGAAAAGAGATTTCACCTCTTCTATGAGGTGAATTCTCTTTTGAGATGCAAGAGAATCAGTAGAAAGGATAGTTGGAGGGATGAGTGGAGATTGATGGAGAAGGAAAGGCGGCAGCAAGCTACTGGCGTCTGAACTTCTCTACTTCTTTACACACTTTCCTCTAAACGAATTCCTTCTCTCTCTCTCTCTCTCATCGTCTCTCACACCTTCCAACAGCTTTTCTGTCTAGCCAAAGAGAAGAAACTACTGGGAACAGGTGACTGCATCAAGTGAGGGGGAAAGAAAGCAAAAAGAGAAAGAAGCCAGCAAAAAGTAGCACATATCAGTAACTTTGACGTTTGATTGGGGTGACTGCCCACTGGTACCAGTTTCACTTTGTTTCCTCCTGAAGCCATCTATTCATGAGTTCCTTCTTATGAACTTTTGAAACTTTTTCAGGAGTAGTGTCATATCTTCTTCAGCAGTGGCCTCCAAAGTGGTTGTTTGATCTTTAAACTTCCTATCTTCCTGAGGCTGTCTTGCTATTAATATAGTAACCTTTGAGTTGCTTCCTTCAGTTTCCATCTTTCTTCTGTTGATGTCGAACTCAAAGGCTTTGAGATCTAAGAAGAGGTCGAATGTGCTTATAGACTTTAAATCCATAGACATTCTCATGGCTGTTGTTTTCCTATCCCACTCAACAGGAAGAGCCCTCAGTACCTTCATGTTTTTCTCCTTCTGAGTGTAGATCTTGTCCAGGGACTCAAGCTCATTAATAATGGCTGTGAACCTTAGATCCATTTGCTCTAAGGTTTCTCCAGGTATCATTTCAAACAACTCGAATTTCTGAGTTGCTGTTAAGACCTTGTTTTCTTTCGTGAGCTCGGTGCCTTCGCATATTTGCTCAAGCTTTTCCCAGATCTCTTTGGCGGTTCTGTAAGTTTTTACCTTGCTAAAGGTTCCTTTATCAAGAGTGAGGAACAGTGCGTTCTTTGCTACATTGTCAAGGTTTACTCGTCTCCTCTCGTCAGCAGTCCATTCTTCTCTAGGTTTTTCCAAAACAGCTGGATGTGGGATGGTTCCTGCATCTCTTTGTTTGTCAGCTGCTTCATCAATGGCCCTGGTGAATAATGGGTTTACTTTTATGATTCTTGGTGGTCCTTCAGTAATGATATACCACATCTTGTCATGCATGGCCAACAGATGTGCCTGCATGTGAATTTTCCAATCATCATATTCATCAATGGATAACATAGGCACTTTATGCGAATCCATGTTAGACATCCTCATTAGTTTTACAACAAAGAGAGGATTTTCAGAAAACAGGTATCAGGGATTGATCAGTTAGATCGGACGTTTAATCCAACCTGCTCTGATACCACTTGTTGGTCCCAAGTGGTAGTAGGCTTAGAGGGGGGTGGGGGTGAATAAGCCTACTCAAAATTTTCAGACTTTTATTCAAAGAAGACACTCAGGCAGTTTGCTAAGGAACTTACTGCCCTGAAGGTTACTACTTGAGCAGTTACCTTGAAAGAGCTTTAAACAGAATGAGTTTTATGCATAACGGAAATACTTTTAAAACAAAGCTCATTTTCTGAAAACTGATAATATGCTTATGAGAGATATGAAGGAGATAAAAGAAGATAAGCAATAATAATAATAAGAACAATAGAAAGTAATGTAACAATGAACACAACGATTTATAGAGGTTCAAGGGTGGAGTAATCCCTCTATGTCCTCTCTTCTCCTTCTCAAGGATGGACTTTGTTAGGTTAAACGGTTGATTTACACAAGCCTCGCTTAGACAACCTAACCCTAACAAGAATTGTCAGTCTCTCCCACACAGGGTTACTGCACAGTGACCAAACTCAACTAACCCACACAGAGCTCTTGTTCTTCTACTAAGAATGTAAATACTTGATTAAGAACAACATTCGATCAAGCAACTTCTTAACAATCTAAAGAAAAAGAAACATTTCTTCAACAACACAAGCAACAAGCTTAGGAACGATGAGGTCTTTAAGCTAAAGATAGCTTGCTGCTAGACTGGACTTAAAACTTCTAATGATTTATGAATGTTTTGCATTTGGTAGCTTGAGTGCGTTTGTTGCAAGAGTTTCAGGTGTGTTTCAAGTACCGGTCTTCTAGTATTTATAGGCGACTAGGATTTTATCCGTTAAAGAGAAAGAGCCTTCTTTGCAGCTTGCATAGAGTAACATGGCATCTTCTGATTTGTTCGTACACTGATTGTTGAGACTGTACGTATCTGTTCCTGCAAGCGCCATCCCTAGTCTGACATTTCTTCAAACATCCTTTTTGCTTTTGCTATGTGACATCACTTGATTGGTTGAAAGTGCGGATATGCCTAACTTCGTACACATTTTTCGAGGTAACTGCTACTTAACAGGTTGCTGATGCTTCTTGATACTTCAGTTGACTTCAGCTCACTTTGTCCATCTAGCAGTTTAGCAAACTCATCATCCTCGGGTAGTGTGCGGCCAGTATCCTTTTTGAAGCAGCCTGTTGCAGATATGTATACTTATATTATTTTTACGGTTTTATGCAGCAAGGTCTTCATGCTCTAATCTTGAACTTTTCTGAAAACCGATGATATGCTTATGAGATGTATGAAGAAGATAAACGCAAATAAGCAACAACAAGAATAAGAACTGCAGAAAGAAATATAACAATGAACACAACGATTTATAGAGGTTCAAGGGTGGAGTAATCCCTCTACATCCTCTCTTCTCCTTCTCGAGGACGGACTTTGTTAGGTTAAATGGTTGATTTACACAAGCCTCGCTTAGACAACCTAACGCTAACAAGAACTGTCAGTCTCTCCCACACAGGGTTACTGCACAGTGACCAAACTCAACTAACCCACACAGAGCTCTTTTTCTTCTACTAAGAACATAAATACTTGATCAGGAACACCCTCCGATCAAGCAACTCCTTAACAGTCTAAAAAGAAAGATTTCTTCAACACCACAGGCAGTAAGCTTAGGAACGATGAGCTTTCTAAGCTAAGGATAGCTTGCTGCTAGACTGGACTTGAAACTTCTAAGTATTTATGAATGTTTTGTGTTTGATAGCTTTAGTGCATTTTTTTTTTTGCAAGAGTTTCAGGTGTGTTTCAAGTGCCGGTCTTCTGGTATTTATAGACAATTTAGGATTTTGTCCGTTAGAGAGAAAGAGCCTTCTTTGTAGCTTGCATAGAGTAACGTGGCATCTTTTGATTTGTTCGTACACTGATCGTTGAGAGTGTACGTATCTGTTCTTGCAATCGCCATCCCTAGTCTGACATTTCTTCAGACTTCCTTTTTGCTTTTGATACGTGGCATCTCTTAATTGGTTAAAAGTGCGGTTGTGCCTACCGTAAATTTTGTACACATTTTTCGAGGTAACTGCTACTTAACAGGTAGTTGATGCTTCCTGATGCTTCAGTTGACTTCAACTCACTTTGTCCATCTAGCAGTTTAGCAAACTCATCATCCTCGGGCAGTGTGCGGCCAATATCTTTTTTGAAGCAGCCTGCTGCAGATATGTATACTTAAATTATTTTTACGGTTTTATGCAGCAAGGTCTTCATGCTGCAATCTTGATCTTCAAGCCTCCTGATCATATACTTAGAGATTTTACAAAGGAATCTAAATACATAGGATCCTAGGCTCTAGTCTATTACATGTTTTGTCTTTCATCAAAATCTTATACAATGTTCCTTACACATGTTTCGCTTGAAAGGCTCCTGGCCCTTGAAAAATTAAAAAGCCATGCATGCAGTGACCTCAAAGCTGAAGTTAGTAAACTAAATTTGCAAGTCACTAAGCTAGAAAGTGAGATGAATGTCCTCACTGAAACAGTAAATACCTTCAACATATCCTCAAAAGACTTAGATGCAATGTTAAACATTCAAAGGAGTCTGAAGGATCAGGATACTATGGAGAGGCTTCCACTTCAACAACTAGCACCTCAAAGGCACCTACATTTGTGCTTGCAGTAGACCCTCATAAAAATGGGCTACCTAACTTAGGGGGAACTGCAAGCAAAAATGCAGGAAGCTTTGCAGGAACGAGAAAGAGACCCATCACAGTAACCTATGACAGTAAGCCTGTCAGAAGCTGGCTCCAACAACCTAAGTTTGCTGGAAGCACTAGTTATGGACAACAACATAGAAAGGAAAAAAGATCTTAACCTTCCCATATGCCAAAGACATACATGTCTAAATCTAAAGGAACCTATGTTCCTAGAAGGTAAAGAAGGAAGCCACAAGCACACAAAGCACAAATGCAGTATTATAAGGATACTGGTAGAAACATAGGAACCAACAAGACTTATAATAAAACAAATAATATAAGGCAAGTATGGGTTCCTAAGAAGATCATGAAAACTAACAAGAAAGGACCCGTACTTATATGAATACTTAAAAAGAAGTAATTTCTCTTTGATTGCAGGAACATGTGACAGGAAGCAGCAAGGACATATGGTACATTGATAGTGGCTGCTCCAGGCACATGACAGAGAACCAGAAGAGACTGATCAATTTCAAAGCTTCAAAAGGACCCAAAGTCATATTTGGAGACAACTCTAAAGGAAGCACAAAAGGCATTGGTGACCTGATTAAAAGAAAGACCTGCATCAAGGTGGTGTCATATGTAGAAGGCTTGAAATACAATCTACTTAGTATAAGCCAATTCTGTGACAAAGACTACTGTGTGGAGTTTAATCTCAACAAGTACCTGATCAAGGACAACAAACTCAATAAATCAAGCTTACTAGAACAAGGAAAGGAAATGTTTATGTTGCTGATTAGAAATTAGTAACTACAACTACTTGTTTCATAGCCAAATGAACTCCTGAAGCTAGCTGGCTGTGGCACAAGAGGATGAGCCACCTAAATTTCAAAACCATAAACAAGCTAGCAAGGAAAGGTCTAGTCAGAGGGCTACAAGACATGGTGTACACGAAGGAAGCTATCTATGGAGCATGCCAGAAAGGGAAGCAAGTGAAAAGCTCCTTCAAGAATAAGACTCATCGGTCTACAGACAGGATACTGGACATGCTGCACATGGACTTATTTTGACCAATTGAATTGATAAACATAGCTGGAAAAAAATATACCTTAGTAGTAGTAGATGACTATTCAAGGTTCACTTGGACACTATTTCTAGCAAAGAAATTGGATATTCAGCAACGTCTACTAGAGTTCCTAAGGAGGCTGCAGATAGAAAAGAGCTTGAGCATTGTCAAGATCAGAACAGATAGAAGAACAGAATTCACGACCAAAATTCCTAGAAGCCTACTATTCAAATAATGGAATCAAGCATGAATACTCAGTAGCTAAAACACCTCAGGAGAATGGAGTTGCTGAACGAAGAAACAGGACCCTGAAAGAAGCTACCAGGACGATGCTAGTAGAAGCAGAGCTACCAAAGAGATTTTGGGCAGAAGGAACCAACACAACATGACACACACATAATAGATGTCTTATCAAAAAAGATCTAAATAAAACTCCCTATGAGCTGTGGTATGGTTACTCTCCTAATATTGCTTACTTTCACATCTTTGGTTGCGGGTGCTTCGTGCTCAACAATAGGAAGGAGTACATCAAGACCTTCGATACCAATTCTGATGAAGGGGGGTATTCCTAGGATATTCGTCGGTAAGCAAAGCCTTCAGAATCTTCAACAAGAGAACATTTGTTGTGGAGGAATCTGTACATGTGGTTTTTGATGAACCACATTGCAGTAAGGCTGATATAGAGAAACTCCAAGAAGAGTTGGATAAAACTCACATCAGCAACAATCATGTTGAATATATTGATGTGCAGTTACCAAATCTTCAACATATGAATGGGAATTCACCATCCCAAACCCAACAGGATCCTAACTTGTCGGTACCTACTCAGACACAGGAACTTGAAGACAACCAGGAACCTCAAGGAGATCAGTCTACAACTACAAACCAGAACCCAACTGAAGTACAGACATAAATATACAATCCTGAAGGAATTCAGCTAGAAGTTCAGTTGGAAATTCTTGAAGAACAACATCAGCAAGCTAATGAAGCGAGGAGGAAATGGCTCAGAGACCACCCTAGAGACCTGATCATAGGAAACTCTATCTTTGGAGTGCGGACTAGAAGATCAAAACAACATGAAGCCATGTTTGCGTGCTTCATCTCTCAAATTGAACCTAAGCATCCTGAAAAAGCTCTAAAAGATACGAAATGGGTTCAAGCTATGCAAGAGGAGCTGAATGGATTTGAGAGGAACCAAGTCTGGTACCTGGTTCCTAGACCTACTCATCAAGGAGTAATTGGAACGAAATGGGTCTTCAAAAATAAGCTAGATAAAGAGGGACAAGTCGTATGGAACAAGGCTAGGCTGATTGCAAAAGGTTACTGCTAGGAAGAAGGAATCTATTTTGATAAAACCTTTGCTCCAGTAGCCAGACTTGAAGCCATAAGGATCTTATTAGCTTATGCTGCACACAAGAATCTTACTGTCTATCAAATGGATGTTAAGAGCGCCTTCCTGAATGGGATGTTGGTAGAGAAGGTATACCTAAAACAACCTCATGGCTTTGAAGAGAACGCTAATAGGATGGTCTATAGGCTCAGAAAAGCTCTATATAGACTCAAGCAGACACCTAGACCATGGTATGACACTCTGTCAAAATACCTACTGGACAATGGATTCAAGAAGGGTAAAGTGGAAAAGACCCTATTCAGGATCCAGGATGGAGACAGCATCCTGCTGGTCCAAATATGTGTCGATGACATCATCTTCGGCTTAACCAACAAAGAACTTTGTAAAAAGTTATCTGACTTGATGCAATCCAAATTCGAGATGAGCATGATGGGAGAATTGAGCTTCTTTCTCGGATTGCAAGTCAGGCAGCTTGATCAAGGAACCTTCATCAATCAGATAAAATATACAAAAAAGTTGATCAAGAAGTTTGGAATGGAGAATGCCAACATAGTTAGCATTCCAATGCCAACATCAGGAAGCTTGGACAAAGATCAAGAAGGGCCAGCAGTCGACATCACCAATTACAGAAGGATGATAGGGTTACTGCTCTACCTCACTACAAGCAGGCCAGATATAATATTCACAGTTGGGATGTGTGCCAGATACCAAGTCACACTTAAGGAGTCTCATCAAACAACGGCGAAGAGAATAATCATATACCTAAAAGGAACCCAGGAAGAAGGCTTGAGGTATCCTAAAGATGGAGGAATTAGACTAATCGGCCGGTATACTGATTCTGATTTTGCAGGTTGTAAAATTGACTGAAAAAACACCAGCGAAACTTGCCAAATGCTTGGGAATCGATTAGTCTCGTAGTTCTATAGGAAGCAAACATCAATAGCAACCTCAACCGCAGAAGCTGAATATGTTTGTTGGATATATTTGTATAATGTTTTGATGAGACAAATCCTTAAAGTAACTCTATAACATAACCAATCTTAGGATAAAGTTACTGCAATAGAGTTACTACAGAAGATTAAAAGAAAAAGAAAAAGTATCAAATGGAAGGATACTGAAGAGAATGGTTATAAAGAATCGGATGAACTAATAAGGATACTATTGACTTCAGGAAGCTACTGGAAAGAACCTCGCCAAAGCAGAACACAGCAGGATAGGAAACTACCTAGAAGACCATGCCAAAAGCATACTGCACAAGCAACATGCTACAGAAGCATCGAAGCCACCTGAAGAAGCAAGCCCAAAGAAGGAAGCTCCAGAGTGAAGCTAGAGGAGGGAGCTGTAGAGCAGGCATGGGGAGAAAAGTAAAAGTTACCGGTAGACACAAGAAGTTACTGGTAGAGAGAAAAGAGAAGAGGAGCCAACTGGAAGAAGACATGTGGAAAGCGAAAAGCTGTCGTGTGTCAGGAGTGCGGCGCATCAATGTCAGAAATCTGTCTACCTTCAACGGGCAGATTTCACACCCTATAAAGAGGAGGATTGAAGACTGAAAAGTGTGTGAGAGAAGCACAGGGCCTGCGAGAGAGAAGCATAGAGTGTGCAAGAGAAGTGAGCACATCAGAATATCCAAGCTCACAGAGAGAAGCGCAAAAGAAGAGAGAATGGCTTACAAAGAGAAAAGCGCAGTAAAAGGGGAAAGCTAAGAAGAGAGTGTTCATACAGAGCAGCTGAAAAGAAGAAAAACTCGAACACTCCACACCCCAAGAAGACGCACACCCAGTCTACCAGTCAGCAACAAGCTTCAGTAGAATCAGTCTGCATATGAAGGCCAAGCTTGATGCACCCAGTTGAAGAAGAAGGAGATAAACCTCTCTAAAAGGTTGCCTTGGAGTACTCAGTGCGAGTAGTAATGTCCTGCTGAGTTTACCACACTTCTAGGAGAGAAGGTGAGGACCCTGGGTGGGTAGAGTAGGATCCTGTGTGGGTCAAAGGAAAGTAGGCAAGTATCTGTGTGAAAGCTTGCTACTTACTAGTTAAGGGTGGGTTGTAATAGATAGGTCTATATAACAAAGGTTCCCTTCTGTGTAGAGGAAGAAAGGACGTAGAAGGATTACTCTACCTTCGAACCTCTATACATGCTTGCGTCTTTATCTGCTTATTGCCTTACAATATCTATTCTCTCTGATAAATTGCATATCTTCTATTGGGCACAAAGATAGGCTTCCGCATTCACTCTGATCAGTAACCTCCCAAAAGTTTATTGATATTAGAAATAAGCCAATAGACTTGGAAGAAAAATTAAAAGATAAGGTAGGCTCCCCCCCCTAAGCCTACCTACAACAGTTTCGGGATCAACAAGTGGTATCAGAGCTGGTGGATTATTCATCCTTGCTCAATGGTCAATCTGATACCAACAAGTGGTATCAGAGTAGATGGATGAACAAAAGATCTAATTGATCTATCCAGATCCCATCTTTGAAAAAGCCTCTCTCTCAAAATCTCTCTCTCTTACGCTCACATCAGAGATCATTTCAATGCCCTTTGCTCTAAAAGGATATGATTGATGTGAAGATAACAAACAACTAAAAGATGTAGAAAATCAAGCTGTGTTGTGAAGAAAAGTTGTTTCTGAGGGGGAACAACAAGCTGCAAAGAAGGAAGTTGTGTAGAAGGAAGTGGACCAACAAGGAGTTGAAGAAAAAGCTGACACAATAATCAACAAGCATCAAATCATGGAGGAAAACGATGAGGATGTCAAGCCAAGGAGTAAGAAGAAGAAGATCACTCCATCAACCAGATTGACCTCCAGACAGAGTCAAGAATAAAAGAGGACATTCTCTTTTAAAGGAACAAGAATGACCAGGTACCATGTTCTAATTCTAAAAATCTTTAAATCTGGTCGTCACCATGTCTTGGTAATCTGTCAAAGAACTCAAGTGACTATATGTTAAGATAATAAATGATAATTTGTTGTCACTTGATTCTTTAAATGAGAAAGGAAGCCTGCATGTTTATTTCCATATTTTATGCTTTACTTTCTCATACAAATCCTCAAAGTAACCTGAAATAGTACTGTTAGTAACCCCACATCTTAAAGAGAAAACCATAAAGTAAGGGGGAACTTTTAGTACGAATACATGAAACTTTGAAGGCAAAAAGGTTAAAATCCTTGGAGTAACCCAAATTGGGTATGCTGTTGAAAGTTTTCAACAAACTGTCATTCCATAAGGAATTAAGCAGAACAACAACTCCAGAATAATAATAAAAAAAAGAAAAAAAATGAATATTTACCCTTGTCTATCATGCTATGCCTACAAACACTTGCACACACTATCACTGATTATTCTTTAAAAAGTCTTGAAGAAGTCGAAACTCTCTCTACATCAATCATGGGCTGTAAAGATAGTTCAATCTTCGGAAAGAAAATCTAACTCAGAAGGACTTATACCTGTATGAGTACCTATACAAGGTATGTGTTCTGCAGGTATATCTGAAGGGTTAATAAACTTAGGGGGAATCATTGATAAAACAACAAACTCTGACTACAGGATGCTGAAAATTCGGTTACTGGATACTAGGTCATGGGATAACAGGACGCTGTACACCCAGACACTAGATACCAAGCTAACTGGATGCTAAGCTACTAGAAATCAGAACACTTGTCATTAAATCAATAGAAAAGGTAGAAGGTTTTAAAAGAAAAAGATAAAGTTCTGACTAAAGGAAACACTAGACACCAGAATATTGAATATTATGTCGCTGATAGCAAGATACCGGATATCAGGATGCTAGATACCAGGCTGACTGAAAAATTAGGTCACTGGGTGGTAGGACGCTAGATATCAGGATGCTAGATACCAGGGGATGGAAACTAGATCGCTGAACACTAGGTCGCTGGGCAACAGGACGCTAAATACCGAGTAGCTGGATACTAGATCGCTGAATACTAGGTCGCTGCGTATCAGGGCACTAGATTTCAATATTCTGGATACTAGGTTACTTGAAGTCAGAACTTATCATCAAAACTGGATAAAGAGATCTCTTGGATGTTACAAGATAAAATAGTTACTGAGAAAATATTTCTTGGTAACATGCGAACATAAAAAGGGGATTGCTTATATCCAAAAATAGACTACCTTTTCAAAAACCCCTAAAAGTAACAACAACCGCACAATCAGAAAAATCCAAGGGTGAAGATTAAGCCGCTGACCACAGACGCAATCAAATCAAGAGAAACGACATAAAGCTGTGGAAACTGTCAACATCAGTCTTGGAAACCGGCGGAGCAGTTAATGAGATCTTTAAAGATCCAAACTGCAACAGGGAGTATTTCTATCCCTATAAATATATGCACTCCTTATTCTTCATAATGCATATATATCGATATCCTCTTTCTCTCATCCTTATGTTCATCATGGAACCTGATTGTTGGAAACACTTCTCTTCATCTCTTCCAAAAGACACATTCTATGCAAATAATCAACCAAGCACTCCTCAAATCTTATATTTTCACCCTTCACATTTGATATTTGCTAAGCATACCCTTCTCAGAAGAGTTGATCTTTTAGCCTTCAACTCCCATCTCTCCTGCAAGAACCTGCACTCAAGTTCTTCGCTTCAAGACAGGGGGACAGAGCTGAAGACCCCTCTCCAGCCACCCCCAGAGCGTCATCTCATTGATGATGCCAAAAAGGGGGAAGAAACTGCGAAGGGTCATGAAAGATCAAAAGACTTCTAGAGGTGGAGGAAAAAGGAATTCATCTCCTCCATGAGGTGAATTCTCTTTTGAGATGCAAGAGAATCAGAAGGAAGGATAGTTGGAGGGATGAAGTGGAGATTGAAGGAGAAGGAAAGGCGACAGCAAGCTACTGACGTCTGAACTTCTCTACTTCTTTACACACTTTCCTCGAAATGAATCCCTTCTCTCTCTCGCATCGCCTCTCACACCTTCTAACAGCTCTTCCCTCTAGCCCAAGAGAAGAAACTACTGGGAGCAGGTGACTGGATCAAGTGAGGAGGAAGGAAAGCTTAGAGAAGAAAGAAGTTAGCAGCAAACATGTAGGGAAAATAAAGAAAGGAAAGAGCAAGAAGAATTGAAGAATGAATTTAGATAGGATGTTTATTTTAACTTTGCTTACTGCATTGTAATATAGATATATTATCTTAATAAAATGTCTCATGTTCTTCAAAAAGCTCATTTCTTGTGCCCTTTCTTTTAGATTTATATGTGATTTGTGTATGAAAGTAGTATGCCCATTTGTGCCATGCTTTAAATATGCTTTTCTGTACTTGAGAGGTTATAGTCTTTTGATCTTATGTAAAGGTTTTGTCATCATCAAAAAGGGGAAATTGTTGGATATATTTGTAGAATGTTTTGATGAGACAAATCCTTAAAGTAACTCTATAGCATAACCAATCTTAGGATAAGGTTACTGCAATAGAGTTACTATAGAAGATTAAAAGAAAAGTAAAAGGAAAAGTGTCAAATAGAAGGATACTGAAGAGAATGGTTATAAAGAATCGGATGAACTAATAAGGATACTATTGACTTCAGGAAGCTACTTGAAGGAACCTCGCCAAAGCAGAACACAGCGGGACATCAAGCTACCTAGAAGACCATGCCAAAATCATATTGCACAGGCAGGATGCTACAGAAGCCTCAAAGCCACCTGAAGGAGCAAGTCAGAAGAAGGAAGCTCCAGAGTGAAGCTAGAGGAGGGAGCTGTAGAGCAGGCATGGGGAGAAAAGTAAAAGTTACCGGTAGACACAAGAAGTTACCGGTAGAGAGAAAAGAGAAGAGGAGCCAACCGGAAGAAGACATGTGGAAAGTGAAAAGCTGTCGTGTGTCAGGAGTGCGGCACATCAATGTCAGAAATTTGTCTACCTTCAACGGGCAGATTTCAGACCCTATAAAGAGGAGGATTGAAGACTGAAAAGTGTGTGAGAGAAGCACAGGGCGTGCGAGAGAGAAGCACAGAGTGTGCAAGAGAAGTGAGCACATCAGAATATCCAAGCTCACAGAGAGAAGCGCAAAAGAAGAGTGAATAGCTTACAAAGAGAAAACGCAGTAAAAGGGGAAAGCTAAGAAGAGAAGAGAGTGTTCATACAGATGCAGCTGAAAAGAAAAAAAACTCGAACACTCCACACCCAAGAAGACACACACCTAGTCTACCAGTCAGCAGCAAGCTTCAACAGAATCAGTCTGCATACGAAGGCCAAGCTTGCTGTACCCAGTTGAAGAAGAAGGAGATAAACCTCTCTAAAAGGTTATCTCGGAGTACTCAGTGCGAGGAGTAATGTCTGCTGAGTTTACCCCCTTCTAGGAGAGAAGGTGAGGACCCTTGAGTGGGTAGAGTAAGATCTGTGTGGGTCAAGGGAAAGTAGGCAAGTATCTGCGTGAAGGCTTGCTACTTCCTTGTTAAGGGTGGGTTGTAATAGATAGGTCTATGTAAATCAACCAGCTTAGCAAAGGTTCCCTCCTGTGTAGAGGAAGAGAGGACGTAAAAGGATTACTCCACCTTCGAACCTATATACATGCTTGCGTTTTTATCTGCTTACTGCATTACATCTATTTTCTCTAATAAACTGCATATCTTCTATTGGGCAGAAAGATAGGCTTCCACATTCACTCTGATCAGTAACCTCCCAAAAGGTTACTGATATTAGAAATAAGCCAATAGACTTGGAAAAAAAAAAAGAAGATAAGATAGGTTTATTCACTCCCCCCCCCTCTAAGCCTACCTACAGCAGTTCCGGGACCAACAATGTTGCTACATGAAGCTGCTGTGCACAAATCCTATGGATTCAGAAACAACTCAGAGACTATGATATTACTGAGAAAGAGACTTCAATCATGTGTGATAATACAAGTGCAATTGCAATCACACATAACCCTGTTTTCCACTCGAGAACAAAACACATAGATATTCAACATCATTTCATCAGGGACTATGTGAAGAAGAAGGATATCCTATTGGAAAAGATTCACACTGATCAGCAGCTAGCTGACATATTCACAAAACCTCTTTGTGAATCCAGATTCTCCTTTCTTAGAAATGAACTAGGAATTATTAAACTGAGCTAACTCTTTCTAATGAATGTTTTTTAAGCATCCTACAGTTAAGAGGGAAGTCAGGAAGCTTCGCAAAGGAGAAAATCAAGAAGCTCTGAAAAAGACCCTGAAAAAGGATACTGAAGAAGGTCCCTGTCAAAGGTCCCTGATGAAGGTTACTGATGAAGCTCACTGGATGACACGTAAGCTAAGTCAACTAGAAACACAATCATCATGCAGGAACCTTAAAAGCGCACGTTCTGAAGTAACTGTCAATCCTGAAAAGGGGTGCATCAAATCGGACCAGTTACCCAGCAAAAGATGGCGATTTTTGCAATTTAGTCCTGAAAAGATTTGAAAATCATAAAGTATAATAGAACATTAAATGCCAAAAACCTCAGCCACAGGATGCAAAAACTACTCAGATTCAGAGTCTATCTTGACAATTGTCCAACACACATGGAGTTTTCCTATAAATAGGAACATTATACACTTTAAAAAACTTTACGCTGTCTTAATATTTTCTCTCAAGCATTCTACAAATTAGTAACCTAGAATCCTTCTTGCTCTCTCTGTTCTCTTTGTAGAATCACTCTATCTCTTTCTTTCTCTTCTCTAAAAATGGCACCTAAGAACTCCAAGTCATCGATGGTCGTCTCATCGACGAGAAGATCATGCTGAAAGTCATCAAGGATGAAGGTCACTCCACTGATCTTACCGAGTCCATCCTCAACAAACTGCACAAGTCTAGAGTTCTGGGGTTCTGCTCACACCTCAAGGAACCCTACTGTAAGGACCTTGTAAACCTCTTCTATGCTAATGCTGAAGTCTCCAAGGATAAATTGAGGATCGTGTCCAGCATTAGGTCGAAGATGTTCGAACTGAAGGACAGCATCCTTGGGAAGATCTTCCAGCTTCCTACTGAAGGATGAGTGGCAGTGAACTGGCCACCTATGGAGAGGACCAGGTAGAAGAATACTGGAAAAAGTTTACTAGGTCAGATGACTTGCTGACTATGAACAAGAGCTACAACAAAAAGCTCTTCCTGGTGGAGTATCAGATGCTTCATGATGTTTACTGCCATATCATAGAGAACCGATCAGGTTCCTTTGATAAGTGTACCAACCTGAGGTACATGATGATGATGATGGTGCTGATGGAGACTGAGGAGGTGAACTGGGCAGAGTATGTGATCAACCAGCTGAGGGAGAAGGTTGAAAAAAAGGTTGGCAAGCTAACCTATGGACTCATAATCAATACCATCTTATGGTATATGGGTTATGACCTGTCAAAGGGTAAGCCCATTCAAAAGGGCAAGTTCATAAGGTATGGCATGATCTTTGCCAAAAAGGGAACTCAAAGTCTTCCCAGTAACAAAGAAGGTTACTGAGGTGAAGGAGAAAGAGACCCAGGGGGAACCAAACAAGGAAAGCTCGTCGGAGGGGCAAGCCTTGACAGCTACTATTTCCCCTCCTCAACAGCAGAGAAGGGCAAGGAGTGTGAGGTCTAGGGTGAAAAAGGTTGTTTAGAGAAAGTTGAGAATCTCTGATGATGAAGCATCCCCATCACCACCACCTACGGTGATGTTATAGCTTCCTGCTCCCCCGAGTAAGAAGAAGGATGCTGAGTCTGAGATTCTCACAACTGTACAGGCGGAGGTAGCTGTGCAGAAGGTCACTGCTTAGTTGAAGGAGCAGTTGGGGTTGGAGGAAGAGGTGGAAGAGGAAGATAATGACATCGAATTGGTCCTAGACTTGGCCAAAATGAAAGTCGAGTTCAAGAACTTGTGGGATCGCTTTATGGCCTGGTGGGAGTACAGGTACCTTCCATGCCAGGATCTTATCCAATGGTCGGATTTGATCACTAAGGAGGAGTGGGCACTGAATTGGGCTGAAGTTGAAAATATCAAGGAGGAGAAGGTGTTGAAAACCAACTTCCTCAGGGCACTGTAGAAGAGGAAGTGGAGGGAGTATCAGGATAATGTGGAGGTAGAGTTGCGGTTTGCCACCATTGCAGAGAGGAGGAAGCATGCTGAACCTCTTGCACTGCCCCCACCTTCCCCAATGATGATGAAGGCGAAGAAGCCCATCAAGAAACCTGATTTCTTCAAGGATGATGTTATCTTGAAGGCTGCTGCTAATCAGGTTAAGGCTGGCGATGACGTAAGCTTCGCCGAAAAGCAGACGGAAGATTTGATCGTGAATGAGGCGGAGAAAAAAGGATACTGAAGCAGGTTTTAGATGCCAGCATTGTGGAGACCAGGATGCGGCATATGCCTCAGCCTATCCAGCAAGGTGAAGGATTTTCTTGTGGAATAGAGACAACTGAGCCACCTCTTATAGTTCAGCCGATAAGTCAGAAGATGCCTTCACCACCAGCATCCACGCCACAGGATGAGTCTAGTGGTGCCTTTAGTCAACTAGTGGACATTGAGATTCTTCCTGATGAGGAGGTAGAAGGATACGATGTCGTGGGAGTTGTTCCTGCACTTGAGGAAGCTCCTGCCACCAAGGAACGGGTTGACTCACCGATGATGGAGCCACCAACTACTTTGGAGGCTGAATAATTGGAAGTCCTCACAGTTGTTGTTCTGCTTGAAGAGACGCTTCAGGTTGCTCAGGAACCAGAAGCGGTAACTATTGAAGGATCCTCCGTGCCAGAAACCATTGAAGAATAGGCACATATGGAGGAAACTAAATTGGTTGAGGAGGTTACTCCAATGGAGATGGAGGGAGTAATCTCTGAGGATCCTGTAAACTTTGGTGATAATGTTGCAGAGGAGGCTGCAACAGAACAGGCTGCTCTTACAGAGCCTGCTATTGAAAATTCTGCTATCACAAAGACTTCAAAGAAGATGATGGAGGTGGATGAGACACCTGTGGAAAAGAAAGGGCCTTTAGAAGAAGAAATAAGGAGGCTGCAAGCCTGTAAGGGAGATGTGTCTGAGGATACTATGATGGAGGAGCCTGCTAATGAGATAGAGACTGATCTGGATGCTAAAAATGAGGAGTACAGACTCATTACATCTTCCGACAGCGATGATGGTGCACCTAGTGAACAGGGTGCTACTGGAGCCGAAAAATCGAAGAAGCTAACCTCTTCTTCTTCTGTGCAGGATGCTGCTGATAAGTCGATATCTGATCTATTCTCGGCAGTAGAGCAAGTGGGAAAGACCCTGTCCAAGGCCAGTTGAAAAATGTGACTAGAAGTAAAGAAGGATCGATTCAAAACAAATTTCTTCATCGACTCCCTGAATGCTACGTTGGCCAAGTTACAGGCGACCCTCTCTGCTCAAGCTACGCCTACAGGAATAGTCGACACTATCAAGAGCCTGGACGACAAACTCAATGCTCAATAGAAAAGGCTGCTGGACATGGAACTTGAAAAAAAATCCATGTCTTCCTCCCTGAAGAAGATTGATGACTCTCAGTTCCATCAGAAACAAACCTTAGAGGATCATACTGACATTCTAACTAGTATGCATTCGATGATTAGGTTTGGAGTAGGATCAGGATATGATGATGACAAAAAAAGGGAAGAAACAGTTAAGAGGATAAAGAAAAAGCAGGATCCTTCCACATGAAGGCAGCTGGCCATTATACTGAGGAAGGATACTGGAGGAGATGGAGGAAGCAGAGGAGGAGGAACCCAAGGATACTCAGATAGCGCATCAACCAAGCAAAAATTCGATGCTATCTCAGGAGTCCACCCGGGTCTACGAAGAGGGCACGATGAAAGGGAAGAAAAAAGGAGAAAGGTCGAGGAGATGTACAAAGCTTCGGATGAGCATATTGTGAAGCAGGCCCGAGAAAGCCTTGTAAGACTTTATCCACGTCAGAACCAACCTGACCTTGAAGGATTGGCTGTGCTAGAGAAAGAGGCGCCAGAATCCTTAATCATTTTCCTTGATGGGAGCCTGGATGTCAAAAGCTCAAGATTTCAAAAGTGAAAGCTCCCTGAAATCGACCTGCCTACTGTCACCAATCCCCCCTATCTTCATATTGAAAACTTCAAATGGGCGGAGTACCTGAAGTACTACATCAAGCTGTGCAAAGAGTCCATAATCATCAAAGGAAGATCCCACCGAGAAGGAGTCCAATGCTTAAGAAACCTTGCCAGCAGAGGAGTACTTCCGATCCAAATGAGACTGAAGAGCCGAATGGACAAAGGGAAAGTAATTCCTTTCCATAAGGATTTTTGGTTAAGGTACGATGAAACCCTAGAAATGAGGAGGATGATGGAACCAACCTACCAGGAATCCATCCAGAACTGGTGGAAAGGTTCCCACAATGAAAGAAGACCTAGAGCCTCCTGGTTGAAGAGATAAATATAGCTCCCTCCTTATCATACTGCTTTCTGCTCTTTTTCCTTGTATCTGTTTGCTTCTTTTTGTGTTTTGCTCTGATTCTTTTTTGTTTTATCAACTCAATAAAATTAACATTGTGTTATGAAATGCTCACTGCTTGTGAACTTGTCTTTATGGCTCTGATACCTTTCTATCTGTTTTTCTATTGGTTACTGTTGATTCTTTTCTATATATAAAATATGCTAAGTCTTTGATCCTCTTAAAGGAGTTTTGTCATCATAAAAAATGGGAAATTGTAAGGAACATTGTATAGATTTTGATGAAGACAAAACATGTAATAGTTAGGGCCTAGGATCCTATGTATTTAGTTTCAATTGTAATCTCTTAGATTAGGATCAGGAGGCTTGAAGATCAAGACTTAAAGCTTAAAGATGGAATGAAGACCCTGCTGCATAAAAGGAAATTAAAATGACTAAGTATAGGTCACTGCAGCAGGATACTGAAAGGTCACTGCAAGACTACTATAATAGGATGCTACAAAGACAATTAAGCTGGCTGAATCAAAGACAAGTAAGCTGGCTGAATCAAAGACAAGTAAGCTAGGCTGAATGAAAGACAAATAAGCATCAACAACCTTCAGAGACAGTTACCTCGAAGTGAGCACATTGAGTTTAAGTTAGGCACAACCACCAAGTCAACCAATCAAAATGTGTCACGTAAGGAAGCAAACTAGATGATATGGTGTTGCCAGACTAGGAATGGTGACTACAACAACAGAAGTGTACAATCTCAACAACTTCATACGGACTAACCAGAAAGGGCCACATCGTCCCATGCATGCTGCAAAGAAGGATGCTCACTCCAACGGGCAGATTTCTCATTGCCTATAAATAGAAGAAAACTGGGACTTGAAAAATAACTTGAAACCTGAAACTCTTTCAATCAAAGCACTCAAGCTATCTAAACACACTATCTTTTAATCCTTAGAAGTTTCAAGTCCAGTTTATAGCAGCAAGCATACTTTGCTTAGAGAGCTATCCATTCTAAAGCTTGTTGCCTTCGTTGTTGGAAGAAACCTTATTTATTTTCATAGACTGTTAGGAGTTGCTTGATGGAAGACTGTTCCTGATCAAGTATTTTCATTCTTAGTAGAAGAACAAGAGCTCTGTGTGGGCTAGTTGAGTTTGGTCACTGTGCAGTAACCCTGTGTGGGATTGACTGTCAGTTCTTGTTAGGTTTAGGTTGTATAAGCGAGACTTGTGTAAATCAACCATTTTACTTAACAAAATTCCTCCTTGTGAAGGAGTAGAGAGAACGTAGAGGGATTACTCCACTCTTGAACCTCTATATATCTTTGTGTTTAGCTTGCTATTGTTCATATTTATATATCTTGCTTAACTGTTTTATTTGCTATATCTCTCTAATAAGCATACTAACTGTTTTTCAGAAAAAAAAGCATAGTTTTCAAAGGAATTTCCGCTGTGCATAAAACCTCTTTTAACCAAGTTCAAAAGGCAACTGCTCAGGCAGTAACCTCAGGATCAGTAAGCTTTCTAGCTACCTGTCTAAGTGACTTGAACAATCTGTTTAAAAGAAAAAGTTTGAAAATTTGAGTAGACTTATTCACCCCCCCCTCTAAGCCTACTACCACTTGGGGACCAACAACATCCTACTAAACACATATAGGGTATTATCCTTTTTAGGATTAAAACACACAACAAGGAAACACTCCTCTCAACTGTGAACAACTTTTAAAACAACCTAAGCATACAACTAAAAATGGTTATAGAAATAAAAGTTTTCTCCAACTGTGTTAAAACTAAGTCTTCAGATGATCTCCATGTTGTTGATGACTTGCTTCGAGGTTGAGTGAACCAAAAATACTCTGATCTTTCTAAGCTCTGGTTTTGCTGTAAGTTTGAGAGAGTTTGGTTGCAATTGTTGATTCTCAATTCGTTCTTCAGTCTTCGCTCTTCCTTTATTTATATGATGTCGCTTTCTTTGTCTTCCCTTTTTCATACCAATTTGATCTTTAAATCGTCCTTACTTGATCTCCTTGAGACTTCATTGATCTTCATGATCTTTTCGGGTACAACTATTAAATGTGCACCTGCAGTTGTATGTTAAAGCTCTTGTCCTCAAACTACAGTTTATTAAATGCGGCTGTCCTCAGTTTGTTAAAGCTTTTTTCGGGTCCGTTTTGACAGTACTACTAACAAATACAACATTTTTGTCTCATCAAAATCTAACTAGCTTCTTTTTACGTTCTAGAAATTAGTTTTAGGTTACACTTTAAAAACTCTAATGCTTCTAGATACATGAATAGGATAAAAAAAGTTTAATTTGCAAATAAAAAACAGTCATGCATTAAAAAAAATGTTTGAATGAAATAAATAAGTTTAATGTGGGGCATCTTATATTGGAAAATGTGAAATATAAGTATTAAGTAGTAACGAAGTATTATTAGGTCTGAAATGTATTAAGTAGTAACGAAGTATTATTAGGTCTGAAATGTATGTCCCTTTCCTTGAAAGATAGAAAAATTGTTTGATCTTGGAGACTAGGGTAAATTGTATCATTTTTTTCCTGTAACATACTCGGAAACAGTTTGAACCTTGAAAGAGGAAAATGAATGTCCCTACGGATCAACCCTAGAGCGATTCCTATGAGATGTTTTATTAGATTTTGTGTTATATCTTTTATTTCAAAATAATCACCACACGAAACGTGTATTTGATAATACCATTATTTAACGTATACTGCATATTAATTGTGATGAAATATGAAATATAACTTCAAATATAATAGATGATCCAACCCTTAAATGAAATATAACACCAAATAGATCTATGCCAGGTTGTTCAATTCCTTCATCAAATATTGTAAACTGAATTGTAAATATTTGATGTGATATAAATAAATGGATTCTTGAAAATTTGGAAAAAGAAGATTATAAGGACTACACAACCTTTTAATCTTTTAACTCTTTGGTTGTTCGTTTACAACTTATATAAAGGGTCGGACGTTATACTAGTAGAGTGAGTCGATCAAGCTCAAAAAAAAAAAAAAAGAATTATAGGAACCTAAGTGTCTATATATATATATATATATATATATATATATAGAGCTATAGTTACATATATTTTTTGGTGAACACTTTCAATTATGTGCAGCTAGCCTAATGGAGGAGATCACATTCAATTATATGCTTATTTTCTTTATGGGTAAAATCCTGAGGACCCCCTTATGTTATGGAAAATTTGCATCGGTCCCCCTCATGTTAAGAAAATTGTGGGACAAACACCTGTGATTTAAAGAATTCGGCGCGAAACCCCCAAAATCGTCAAACTTCACGGGAGTGCAGGCTACGCGCCTGAAGTGCGATGTTGCTTCTTTTTTGACTGTTATGTGAGCTTGAAAATACAAAATTACCCTTGCTTTTCAATTATATATGTATGTGTATGCTCTATTTATTTAGATTATGTTAAAAAATAAACATTAAAAAATAAAAATAAAGTAAAACAATTGATTTTACCATAGGAAGCATGATTGAAGCCCAATCAAAGTAAAACAATAAAAATAAGCACTACTTCAACAATTGATTTTACCAGCAAACACCTTAACACAAAAAAACATTAAATTAACTAGGGCAAGAAGTTTTCGAAATCAAAATTCTGAAAAATTAGAAGCGAAAGGAAGGAGAAGAAGTTGATCAATTCACCTCGCGAGAAAAGTGAATTTTGGAGGAAGAAGCCGAGGAGACGGCGGTGGCGGAAGCCGCCGTAACAGACGCTGCAATTATGCCTGATTTCTTCATGCTGTTATTGAAATTAAATAACAATGACTTGCAGTCTGAATCTTAGATTTTGAATGGGGATTAATATTTGTTGAAGATTTAGAGAGAGAAAGGAAGAGAGAGAGAGAGAGAGAGAGATTTATGGTGGAGGGAAGAAGGCGATGAGATGATGTTGTCAATGGTGAGCTCAACTCCGAAGCAATATCCATATGTCAAGCCCAGAATCCTGCTAGAAAACCTGGTAGAAGACCTGCGCGAAATTGTCCCTGGTGGCTCCGATGTTGGAGATGAGGTCGAAGACGAGGGGTATAATCAGCTGCGCCGAGCCACCGCCGAGGTTGCCCCATCCGCTGGAGATGTCGTTGGCTGTGCCGACGATGTTGCCGGAGAACAGGGAGCTCATCCAGAACTGAGATGAGACGAAGATGGCGAGGGAGAAGCCGTTGAAGAAGCGTGCGAGGAGGAACGAGATGGGGGAGTCGGCTAGTGCGGTGCAGTATACCGCCGGCGCCGTTACGAGGGTGAGAGTGGCGGAGGCGAGGCGGGGGCCGACGAGGTCGCAGGTGGTGCCCATGGCGATTTTGGCGAAGACGGCCCCAGAGACTGCGGCGATTCCGGCGTTTCCGATGTCGGTGGCGGTGAGGTTCCTTCGCCTTCTTCCATTGTTGCTGCAACTGAAATTCAATTTTGCCACTGTGGAAAATGGCTTGCTGGCTCGGTTGTTTTCGATGGGCGGCGATGATCCATTGTGGTGGTTCAGAGACGGGCTGCTCGAGACTCGGTTCTGCCATTGTAGCTGCCGCTGCTGAAGCAGGAAAACTATTAGGGTATATGAGGGACATAACGGGAAAGAAGGTGGAAAAATATAACAGCGTTAACACCTGTTAAGTTGTGTGGGACGTGTGTCGAGATTCTGTTATCACACGTGTTTAAGTTGCAATTTCCTTATCACAGGGGGGACCGACGCAGACTTTTTAAAACACGAGGGGGTTTCGCGCAATATAACCCTTTTCTTTGTCCCAGCTTCCTTTATCCTTTTGCACATCCATCTATGCTTTCTCCAATTCCTTTTCTTTTTTCCACTTTTTTTCTTTATATATATGTTTCTTTGTATTTTTTTTACTACACGTAACATCCTGAATAAATTAATATCTAATTTGAATTTATGAGAATTATAATAAATTAATTTGAGAGTTATAGTTTCATTTTATTCCATCGACATTCAGCTTTAGTACCGGAAAATAATTTGACTATAAAGATACCTTTAAAATATCTTTAAAATAAATACAATGTTATAATACCTTAAAATTTATATAGATTTTGATGAAGACAAAACATGTAATAGTTAGGGCCTAGGATCATATGTATTTAGATTCAGTTGTAATTGCTTAGACTAGGATCAGGAGACTTGAATATCAAGATCAAAAGCTTGAAGATGGATGAAGACATTGCTGCTTAAAAGAAACAAAATTGACTAAGTATAGGTCACTGCAGCAAGATACTTGAAGGATGCTGGGAGGATGCTACGATAAGATGCTACTCGAACAAAATTGAAAAATCGGCTAAGTATAGAAGAAATCCGCAACCTTTTGGAAGGTTACTACTGTTGGTCCCAACTAACAATGAACACAACTATTTATAGAGGTTCGAAGGTGGAGTAATCCTTCTACATCTTGTCTTCTCCTACACAAGGAGGAACTTTGTTAGGTTAAACGGTTTATTTACACAAGTCCCGCTCAGACAACCTTAACCTAACAAGAACTGTTAGTCTCTCCCACACAGGGTTACTGCACAGTGACCAAACTCCTCTAGCCCACATAGAGCTTTTGTTCTTCTATTAAGAACGTAAATACTTGATCAGGAACACCCTCCGATCAAGCAACTCCTTTACAGTTTAAATGAAAGTAAGAAATCAACAACATTGGCAGCAAGCTTTATAAACGATTGAGCTCTCAAATCTAAGGATAGCTCGTTGCTAGACTGGACTCGAAACTTCGAAAGATTAAGAGATTGTGCATTCGGGTTTCAACCAATCTTCTAGTTCCAGTCTTCTTCTATTTATAGGCGAGAGAGAAATCTGCCCGTTAGAGAGAGCTTTCTCCTTGCAGCATGTTCGAGGTGATGTGGCCTCTTCTTTCGATTAGTCCGTACGTGATTGTACATCTCTGTTGCTGCAATCGTCATACTTTACTCTGACATTCCTTCAGACTTCTTTTTTGCTTTATTACGTGGCATCTCCTGATTGTATGAGTTTACAATTGTGCCTAACGTAAACCTTGTACATTTATTTCGAGGTAACTGCTTCAGAGCAGGTTGCTTAAGTTTCATGGTTCTTCAGTAGGCTTTAGCTTACTTGTCTCTCATTTAGCTAGCAAACTCAGCATCCTTGTGCAGTGAGCGTCCAATATCCTTTCCAAGCAGCCTACTGCGTTGACTTATACTTTATTCAATCTTTAAGGTTTTCCTTATGTAGCAAGGTCTTCAAGCTTTAGTCTTGATCATCAAGCCTCCTGATCCTATACTAGAGATTTTACAACAAAATCTAAATACATAGGATCCTAGGCCCTAATCTATTACATGTTTTGTCTTTATCAAAATCTATACAATGTTCCTTACAATTTCCCCCTTTTTGGATGATGACAAAACTCCTTTAAGAGGATCAAAGACTTATCAGATTTTATTTATGAACATAAGCTTGTACCATAGCAAGAGAAATCAATAGAATACAAAGGCAAGGTATCAAAGTAACAATACAAGCTCACAAGGAGTGAGCTTTTCAAAACTGAATGATAGGGAGCCATCTTTATCTCTTCAACCAGGAGGCTCGATCCTCTTTGATGCATCTTTCATTTTATGGGTTGCTGTTTTTGCTTGGTTTCCTTAGGAAAGTCAGGTTAGTGCAGACATTGTACAGCATACCCATATCCATTGGGTTTCTTCAAGGATTTAACTCCTTTGCCTGCTAAGTTACCTTGATTTATACTGGAAGTTCTCCCTTACTTTATGGTTCTCTTTTTAAGATGTAGGGTCACTTTCAGTACTATTTTAGGTAACTTTTGAGGTTTGTATAAAGGTGAAGCATTCTTGTTTGGAATCAACGTACCAGTTTCCCTTTTCATTCTCAAGTCAAGTGACCAAAATTTTTATGCCTAATATCTTCATTTTTCTGAAGATTCTTTTCTTTTGGCTTTCTTGGTCTTTGGTTTTCTTGTAGTCACTTGAGTTTCTTCACAAGATGAAAAAATAATCAATACCCAAGACATAAGAATCAAATTAGAACGAGGTACCTGGTCATTGTTATTCATTTGGTTTAAAGAGTAGATCCTCTTTCATTCTTTGCTTCCGTCTAGAGGGTCATTTGGTTGATGAAGTGAGCTTCCCTTCTTACTCATTCGCTTGACTTCTTCAGCATCTTCTTCCACGGTTGTTTGCTTGCTCATTGCTGTAGACTTGAAGCTCCTAGCATCTTCTTCCACTGTTGCTTTCTAGCTTTGCTTGTATCAGCTTCCTCTTCATGCTCAGCAACATGCCTTTGTTCTGCTCCATGTTGGTCTTCGTTATGATAAGTAGAAGCTTGTTCCTCCAGCACAGCTTCCTTTTTCTGAACAGCTTTTCTTCACAACTCAGCTTAATTTTCCATATCCTTCTTAGTTGTTAGTTGTTTTTCACGGATGGGATCTGGATAGATCGATTAGATCTTTTGTTTCATCCACCGGCTTTGATACCACTTATTGGTATCAAATAGATTAGTGAGCTTTGGATGAATAATCCACCTGCTCTGATACCACTTATTGGTCCCAACTAACAATGAAAATATCAATTTATAGAGGTTCGAAGGTGGAGTAATCCTTCTACATCCTCTCTTCTCCTACACAAAGAGGAACTTTGTTAGGTCAAACGGTTGATTTACACAAGTCTCGCTTAGACAAGCTAAACATAACAAGAACTGTCAGTCTCTCCCACACAGGGTTACTGCACAGTGACCAAACTTCTTTAGCCCACACAAAGCTCTTGTTCTTCTACTAAGAACGTAAATACTTGATCAAGAACACCCTCCGATCAAACAACTCCTTTACAGTTTAAATGAAAGTAAGAAATCAACAACATAGGCAGCAAGCTTTAGAAACAATTGAGCTCTCAAATCTAAGAATAGTTTGCTGCTAGACTGGACTTGAAACTTTTAAAGATTAAGAGATTGTGCGTTAGAGTTTCAAGCAATCTTTAAGTTCCAGTCTTTTTCTATTTATAGGCTAGGGAGAAATCTGCCCATTAGAGAGAGCTTCATCCTTGCAGCATGTTCGAGGTGATGTGGCCTCTTCTTTTGATTTGTCCATACGTGATTGTACATCTCTGTTTCTGCAATCGTTATACTTAAGTCTGACATTCCTTCAGACTTCCTTTTTGCTTTATTACGTGGCATCTCCTGATTGGATGAGTTTGAGGCTGTGCCTAACGTAAACCTTATACACGTACTTCGAGATAACTACTTCCGAGCACGTTGCTTAAGCTTCCTGGTTCTTTAGTAGGCTTTAGCTTACTTGTCTCTCATTCAGCTAGCAAACTCAGCATCCTTGTGCAGTGGGCGTCCAGTATCCTTTCTAAGCAGTCTGCTGCATAGACTTATACTTTATTCAATCTGTAAGGTTTTCCTTATGTAGCAAGGTGCTTTAGTCTTGATCATCAAGCCTCCTGATCCTATACTAGAGATTTTACAACAGAATCTAAATACATAGGATCCTAGGCCCTAATCTATTACATGTTTTATCTTCATCAAATTCTATACAATGTTCCTTACAACTACTAAGTAGGAAGCTAGCCGAAAAGGACAAAAGTAGCAGCAACAATCGTCTCCTAAAACAATTACCTCAAAGTGAGCACATTGAGTTTACGTTAAAATATTCACATACAAACCAATCAGAATGAGCTATAAGGAAATCATAAACGACGAAAGGACGATGCTCGGACTCATATGACGGGCGCAGCTGCAGAGGTGTACAACCGTAACAGAATCAGTACGAGCAAATTAGAAGAAACCACGTCGCCTCAAGCACGCTGCAAAGGAGGAAGCTCTGTTCAACAGGTAGAATCCTCACGCCTATAAATATAAGTAGATCGGAACTTGAAACGCACCAAAAACTCGCACAATCAAGCATTCTAAAGCTATTAATCGCACTATCTTTCAAAACCTTTAAAGTTTCAAGTCCAGTTTATAGCAGGTAGCATAATCTGTTCAAAGAGCTAACTGTTCAAGCTTGCTGCCTCGTTGTTGAAGAAAACACTTTTTTATTCCTTATAGACTGTAAGAGTTGCTTGATCGGAGGTTGTTCCTGATCAAGTATTTAAGTTCTTAGTAGAAGGACAAGAGCTCTGTGTGGGCTGTTTGAGTTTAGTCACTGTGCAGTAACCATATGTGGGATAGACTGACAGTTCTTGTTAGGTTCTAGTTTTTATAAGCGATGTCTTAGTAAAACAAACTACTTTCTTAACAAAGTTCCTCCTTGAGAAGGAGTAGAGAGGACGTAGAGGGATTACAACACCCTTGAACCTCTATATATTTTTGTGTTCTTTATTTTGTTTAAAGCTTACTGCCTGCTGTTCTCATATCTTGTTTATCTCTGTTGCCTGATATATATATTCTCTCATAAGCATCCTTAAAAGGTTTTCAGTCTAAAAGAATTATTTTGAAGTATTTTCCGATGTGTATAAAACTCCTTTTTTTATTAAGTTCACAAGGTAACTGCTCAAGCAATAACCTCAGGAATAGCAAGCTCTCTAGCTACCTGCCTGTTGTGACTTAAACATTCTCTTCGAGAGAAAAGTTTGAAAATTTGAGTAGCTTATTCACGCCCCCCTTAAGCCTGCTACCACTTGGGACCAACAAGTGGTATTAAAGCAGGTTGGATTAAATGTCCAATCTAACTGATCAATCCCCGATCCTTGTTTTTCTGAAAACCAGCATCTGCATAATCTTTCACTCATACTAAGAATGAATTCTCACAAAGTACCTATTTTTCCATAGAAGAATATTATGACTGGAAAATATGTATACAAGCACATCTATTGGCGATGCACGATGAATTTTGGTTCGTCATAACTAATGGACCACCCAAGATCACCAAAGTGAACCCGCTGTTCACTAGAGCAATCGATGCCGCCGTCGAAGGACAAGTAGATTCAGGAGCCATTTCACATCCTGCAGTGGTGGAGAAACCACGGGAGGAGTGGACGACAAATGAGAGATGAAGAGCAAACCTTGATAATGTAGCCAAGAACGCATTATTCCTAACTCCGAATAAAGGAACATCCAGTAAGGTGAAGACCTGCCGAACTTCTAAGGATATCTGGGAAAAGCTCGAACAAATATGTGAAGGAACCAAGCTTACAAAGGAGAACAAGGTCTCCACAGCCACCTAGAAATTTGAACTGTTCAAGATGCTACCTGGAGAGACACTGGAACAGATGGACTTAAGGTTCACAGACATAGTTAATGAGCTGGAGTCCCTGGACAAAGTCTACACTCAAAAGAAAAAAAACATGAAGGTGCAGAAAGCCCTTCCAGTTGAATGGGACAACAAAACAATCACCATGAGAGTATCAATGGATTTAAAATCCATGAGCACATTTGACCTCTTCTCAGACCTTAAAGCCTTCGAGTTTGATATCAACAGAAGAAAGACTGAGAATGGAAAGGTTATTGCCCTAACAACAAGATCGCCTTAGGAAGACAAGAAGTCAAAAGATCAAACAACTACCTTAGAGGCTACTGCAGAGGATGGCATGACCTTACTCCTGAAGAAGTTTCAGAAATTCATCAAGAAGAATTCTAGAATCGACAACTTCAGAAAAGAAAAGGAACGATGCAGGAACCAGTGGGCAGGTACCTCAGTCTAACGCTAAGACTGCTGATCTGTGCTACAACTTTAGGAAGCCAGGTCACTACGCCAGAGACTGCCCATATCCTGAAGTTCATCGTTATCCTGAGGATGAGCGAAAGAAGAGACAAGAGAAAAAGAGGCAGGAACACCAGAAGCTAAGGGCGCTGATCGGTGAAACTGAAACCTCTTAGGGAGCTACACCTGAGAAGGCACCTAAGAAGGATGAGTCAACCACCGACAGTGACTTAGAAGATTCATCGTCTGAAGATGAATCGCTTATCTACCTGATGGCCAAGAACGATGAATCTGAAGAGAAGATAGTTTATCTTAACCCTCCTGTTAAAATTGATGAGAGGTTGAACATGATTTATGCTTTTAGACAAATCATGAGTGACTTTGAGCAAATTATCTCAACCCATGAGAAGCTTAAACTAAAAAATCAATAGCTAAAGAGTGAGCATGCTTCGCTCAAAAGATAATTGGCCCTTGAAAAGCTAAAGAGCCAAGCATGCAGTGACCTCAAAGCTGAAGTAAGCAAGCTGAATTTGCAAGTCACTAAGCTATAAAGAGAGAAGAAAGTGCTCACAGAAACAGTAAACACCTTTAACAAATCTTCAAAAGACTTAAATGCCATGTTAAACATTCAAAGGAGTCTGAAAGATCACGCATGTATAGGTTACTGTGGAGAGGCTTCTACCTCAACAACAAGCACCTCAAAGGTACCTACATTTGTGCCTACAGTTGTCCCACACAAAAATGAATTACCTAACTAAGGGGGAACTGCAAGGAGAAATGCAGGAAGCTTTGCAGGAAAGAGTAAGAGACCCCTTACAGAGACTCATGGCAGTAAGCCTGTTAGAAGCCTGTTAGAAGAAGTGTATTTCAACCTAAGTTTGTTGGAAGCACGAGCTATAAGCAGCAACCTAAAAAAGTTAAAAGATCTCAAACATCCAATATGTCAAAGACCTCAATATCTAAATCTAAAGGAACCTATATTCCTAGAAGGTAAAGAAGGAAGCCACAAACACACACATCACGAATTCAGTATCCTAAGGATACTGGTAGAAACAAAGGAACCAACAAGACTTATAACAAAACAATTATTGTAAGGCAGGTATGGATTCCTAAGAAGGAAAATACTAACAAAAAAGGACTCGTACTTGTATGGGTACCTAAAAAGAAGTAATTTCTCTTTAAATGGAGGAACATATGGCTGGAAGCAGCAAAGATATATGGTACATTGATAGCGGCTGCTCCAGACACATGACAGGAAACCAGAAGAGCCTGATCAACTTCAAAGCTTCAAAACGACCTAAAGTCATATTTGGAGACAACTCCAAAGGAAGCACAAAAGGCACTGGAGACCTCATCAAAGGAAGTACCTGCATCAAAGAAGTATCACATAGAGAAGGCTTGAAATACAATCTTCTAAGTATCAGCCAGTTCTGTGATAAAGGCTACTACATGGAGTTTAGCCTCATCAAGTGTCTGATTAAGGACAACAAAACTCAGGAGGTGAAGCTCACTGGAAAAAGGAAATGAAATGTATATGTTGCTGACTGGGAATCAGTAACTACGGCAACTTGTTTCATAGCTAAGGAACCCCTAAAGCAAGCTAGTTGTGGCACAAGAGAATGAGCCATCTGAATTTCAAGACCATGAACAAGCTAGCAAGAAAAGGCCTAGTAAGAGGCCTACCAGAAATGGTGTACAAGAAGGAAGCTATTCGTGGAGCATGCCAGAAAGGAAAACAAGTAAAAAGCTCCTTCAAAAGCAAGACTCATAGGTCAACAGAAAGAATACTAGATATGCTGCACATGGACTTATTTGGACCAATTGAACCAATAAGCATAGTTGGAAAGAAATATACTCTAGTAGTAGTAGATGACTACTCAAAGTTCACCTGGACGCTATTTCTAGCAAAGAAATCGGATACTCAGCAACGTCTACCAGAGTTCCTGAGGAAGCTGCAGATAGAGAAGAGCTTGAACATGGTAAAGATCAGAACAAATAGGGGAAAAGAATTCACGAACAAATTCATCGAAGCCTACTGTTCAGACAATAGAATCAAGCATGAATACTCAGCAGCCAGAACACCTTAACAAAATGGAGTTGCTGAATGAAGTAACAGGACACTGAAGGAAGCTACCAGGACGATGATAGCAAAATCACAGCAACCGAAGAGATTTTGGGCAGAAGCGACCAACACAGCATGCTATACACATAATAAATGCTTAATCAACAAGGATTTGAATAAAACTCCTTATGAATTATGGTATGGTTACCCTCCCAATATAGCTTACTTCCATATCTTTGGCTGCAGATGCTTTATGCTCAACAACGGAAAAGAATACCTCAAGACTTTCGATGCCAAATCAGACGAAGGAGTATTCATAGGATATTCATCGATAAGAAAAGCCTTCAGAATCTACAACAAGAGAACACTTGTTGTAAAAGAATCTGTACAAGTGGTTTTTGATGAACCACATTGTAGCAAGGCTGATATAAAAGAACTCCAAGAAGAAATTGATAAAACTCACATCAGCAACAATCATGAGGATGGAACTCCACCATCTCAGACCCAACAGAATCCTAACTTGCAGGTACTTACACAGAATCAACAACCTGAAGTCAACCAGGAACCTCAAGGAGATCAGCCACAAACTGCTAACCTAAACGCAACTGAAGTACAAGCAGAAATCCACAATCCTGAAGGAATTCAGCTAGAAGTTCAGTTGGGACATTCAAGAAGACCAACCTCAGCAAGCTAATGAAGCAAGAATAAGATGGCTTAGAGATCACCCAAGAGACCTAATTATTGGAGATTCTACCTATGGAGTACGAACAAGAAGATCAAATCCCCATGAAGTCATGTTCGCCTGCTTCATTTCTCAAAATGAGCCGAAGCATAATGAAGAAGCCTTAGAAGATACTAATTGGGTTCAAGCTATGCAAGAGGAGTTGAATGGATTTGAGAGGAACCAAGTTTGGTACCTGGTTCCTAGACCTACTTATCAAGGAGTAATTGGAATGAAATGGGTCTTCAAAAATAAGCTAGCTGAAGAGGAACAAGTTGTAAGGAACAAGGCTAGGCTGGTTGCAAAAGGTTACTACCAGGAAGAAGGAATCGATTTTGATGAAACATTTGCTCCAGTAGCCAGACTTGAAGCTATGAGAATATTCCTAGCTTATGCAGCACACAAGAATCTCACTGTCTATCAGATGGATGTTAAGAGCGTTGTCCTAAACGGAATGTTGGTACAGGAGGTGTATGTAGAGCAACCTCCTAATTTTTGAAGAAAACACTGATAAAATGGTCTACAGACTGATAAAAGCCTTGTATGAACTCAAGCATGCACCTAGAGCATGGTACGATACTCTGTCAAAGTACCTGCTGGACAATGGATTCAAGAAGGGTAAAGTGGATAAGACCCTGTTCAGGATCCAGGATGGAGATATCATCCTGCTTATCCAAATATATGTTGATGACATCATCTTCGGATCAACCAACAAGGAGCTCTGTAGAAAGTTCTCAGAACTAATTCAATCCAAGTTCGAAATGAGCATGATGGGAGAATCAAGCTTCTTCCTCGGATTACAAATCAGACAGCTCGATCAAGGAACCTTTGTCAATCAGATGAAGTACACCAAGAAGCTAATCAGGAAGTTTGGAATGGAGAATGCTAGTTCCAATGCCCACATCAAGAAGCGCGGACAAAGATGAAGAAGGTAAAACAGTCGACATCACCAAATACAGAAGGCTGATAGGGTCACTGCTCTACCTCACTACAAGCAGGCCTGATATCATGTTTGCAGTAGGCATGTATGTCAGTACTAAGTTGCACCCAAAGAATCCCATCTAACAGCAGCAAAGAGGATCATAAGATACCTAAAAGGAACCAAGGAAGTCGGCTTATGGTATCCTAAAGATGGTGGAATCAAACTAATCGGGTATACTGATTCTGATTTTGCAGGTTGCAAATTTGATAGAAAAAAAAACCAGCGGAACCTGTCAAATGCTTGGAAATCGTCTAGTGTCATGGTTCTGCAGGAAGCAAACCTCCATAGCAACCTCAACAGAAGAAGTCGAATATGTTGCAGCAAGAAGTTGTTGTGCTCAAATTCTGTGGATTCAGCAACAACTCCGAGATTATGACATCATTGAAAAGGAGACTCCGATTATGTGTAACAACACAAGTGCAATCGCAATCACACACAACCCTGTTTTCCACTCGAGAACTAAACACATTGATATTCGACATCATTTCATACGAGATCATGTGGAGAATAAGGACATCATACTGTAGAAGATTCACACAGATCAACAGCTAGCTGATATATTCACAAAACCTCTTTGTGAATCCAGAATTTCTTTCCTTAAAAATGAATTGGGAATTATTAAATTAAGCTAACTCCCTCTAATGAGTTTTGGCTAAGTACTCTACAACTTAGGGGGAAGCCAGAAATCTTGTTAAAAGTTAAAGAAAGAAAGCCCTGAAATTGAACAACAAGACAGTTACTGCTAAAGGTCCCTGATGAAGGTTACTACCGAAGCTTACTGGATGACACGTCAACTCAGCCAACTGGAAACATAATCATCACGCATGAACCTTAAAAAGCACACGTTCTGAATAACCATCAATCCCGAAGTCGTAGGCGCATCAAATCTGGACCAGTTACCCAGCAAAGACGGAGTTATTTGCAAACAAGTCCCTGAAAAGATTCGAATATCATAAAGTACAAAAGTACAGGAACCTCAGCCACAGAATGTGAAAACTGTTCAGATTCAGAATCGATCTCGATCGTTGATCAGAACGCACAGGAAGACTTCCTATAAATAGGATCCTTATGCTTTTTCAAAAACTTTACACTCACTTACTACACTTAATCTTTCTGTAAATCAGTAACCAAAGCATCCTACTTCCTACTCTTTGCAGATTTCTCTAATCTCTCCAAAGTCACTGAAATGACACCCAAAAACTCTTAGATCATTGATGGTCGTCTCATCAATGAGAAAATACTGATGAAGGCAGTGAAGGACGAAGGGAGAGTTATCTACCTCATGGAAACCATACTAGAAAACCTTCATAGGTTGAGGGTTTTGGGACTCTGCACCCATTACAAGGAATTCTTTCCAGCATTGGTGGCAAAACCTTTGAAATCAACACCTGCATCCTAGGGAAAATCTTCCAGCTCCCGACTGAAGGGATGAATGCCAGCGAGCTGAGCACCTACGGAGAGGCAGACCTGGATGAATACTGGGTGAAGTTCACCGGCACAAAGGACTTGGTACCGATGAACAAGAGCTGCAATAAGAAGCTCTTTCAAGTGGAGTTCCAGATGCTCCATGACATCTACTGCCACATCATCAAGAACCGCTCTGGTTCCTTCAACAAATGTACTAACCTCAGGTACAGGATGATGATAGCACTTATGGAGAGGGAGGAGATTAACTGGGCTGAGTACATCTTCACCCGGTTGAAGGAGGAGGTGGACAAGAAGGTTGGCAAGCCAACCTATGGACTTATCCTGAATACCATCTCAGGGTATTTAGGATTTGACCTTCCACAAAGTAAGCTCATTCAAAAGGGCAAGTTTACAAGGTACGGCAGGATATTTGCCAAGAAGGGGACGAAGCCTTCTCCAGTAACCAATAAAGTTACTGAGGTCCAGGAGGAAGCTGAGCAGGAGAGCTCGTCGTAGGGGGAAGCTTCGACAGCTACTGCATCACCTCCACAAGTCCAGAAGAGGCCGAGGAGCGTGAGGCCCAGGGTGAAGAGGGCGGTCCAGAGGAAATTCAGGATCTCAGACGATGAAGCATCCCCATCACCAGTCTCAAAAGGTAGTGTTACCTCTTCCTGCTACCCCGAGCAAGAAAAAGGATCCTGAGTCTGAAATAGTCACAACTGTACAGGTGGAGGTAGTAGGAGGTCATTGCTCAGTTAAATGAGCAGTTGGGCCTGATGGAGGAGGAGTTTAAGGAAGATGATGATGAGATAGAAGTGGTCCTGGATCTGGCTAAGATGAAGGCAGATTTCAGGAAGTAGATGGAACGCTTCATGGCCTGGTGGGAATACAGTCACCTTCCTTGTCAGGACCTTCTCTAGTGGTCGAAATGGGTTGCTGAGAAGGAGTGGGCTCTCAATTGGCCTGAAGCGAAGAGCATCAAGGATGAGAAGGTGCTGGAGACAAACTTCCTCAAAGGGCTGGAGAAGAGGAAGTGGAGGACGTATCATGAGTCTGTTGAAGCAGAGCTAGAGCTTGCTGCCAGAGTAGAAAGGAGGAAGCAAGCTCAACCTTTAGCTCTGCCCCCACCTTTCCCAAGGTCAATGAAGGGGAAGAAGCCCATCAAGCAACCTGAGTACTTCAAGGATGAAGTTATCTTGGAGCCTGCTGCTGCTCAGGTTAAGGCTGGCGATGACGTGGGCTTCGCAGAAAAGTAGGTAGAGGCGTTTGGAGTGGATAAAGCAGAAGAAAGGATGCTGAAGTAGGCTATGGATGCCAGTTTGGTGGAGACCAGGATGCGACACAGGTCCCAACCTATGCAGCCTGGTAAAGGGTCCTCCTCCGGAACATGATCGTCTGAGCTACCTCTTATGGTTCAGCCGATAAATCAGAGGATTCCTTCACCACCAGCATGCACACCACCTGATGAGTCCAGTGGAGCCTTCAGTCAGCTGGTGGACTCTCTAAGTTGCTCAGGAGCCTAAAGCAACAACTGTTGAAGGACTCTCCGTGCCAGTAACTTCTCATGAACAGGCACCGATGGGGAAAGATAAAACAGCTGAGGAGTTTACTCCAATAGAGATGGAGGGAGTAACTTCTGAGGATCCTGCGAACCTTGGTGAGAAGGTTGCAGAGGAGGCAACAGGCTGCTAACATAGAGCCCACTGCTGAGATTGTTCCAATAGACCAGGCTGCTCCTACAGAGCCTACTGTTGAAGAGTCTGCTTGCATTGAGACTTCAGAAAAGGTGAAGGAGACTGAGAAGGCGCCTAAGGAGAAACAAGGGCCTTCAGAAGAAGAGATAAGGAGATATCAGTCCTGGAAAGAGGATGTGCCTCCTCAGGATGATGTGATGGAAGAAGAGGCTGCAGAAGAGAAAGCTGAGGAAGAGGAGGATCTCAGCAGCTCTTCTAACAGCGATGATGGTACACCCAATGAACAGGATTGTTGGGCACATTTGTAGAATGTTTTGATGAGACAAAACCTTAAGTAACTCTAAATATACATAACCAATCTTAGGATAGGTTACTGCAATAGAGTTATTATATAAGATTTAAAGAAATAGAGAAAGTGTCAAAAGGAAGGATACTGAAAAGAATGGTTAAAAAGAATCTGGTGAACTGATAAGGATACTATTGACTTCAGGGAGCTACTAGAAGGGACCTCGCTAAAGAAGAATACAGCGAGACAGGAAGCTGCCTGAGAAGACCATGCCGAAAGCATACTGTAGGAGTAGCATGCTACAGACGCCTCGAGCCACCTGAAGGAGCAAGCCAGAAGAGGAAGCTCCAAAGTGAAGCAAGAGAAAGGAGCTCCAAAGCAGGCATAGGGAGAAAAGTCAAAGTTACCGGTAAACACAAGAAGTTACCGGTAGAGAGAAGAGAAGAGGAGTTAATCAGAAGAAGACACGTGAAAAGTGAAAAACTGGCGTGTGTCAGGAGTGCGGCGCATCAATGATGGAAATCTATCAACCTTCAACAGGCAGATTTCACAACCTATAAAGAGGAGGACTGAAGAAGTGGGGTGCGTGTGAGAAAACGCAAGGGTGCAAGAGAGAAGAAGTGAGCACATTAGAATATCCAAGCTCACAGAGAGAACGAGCATAAAGAAGAGAGAAGAGCTCATCAGAGAGAAGGCTTAAAAAAAGAGAAGTGCATAAATAGGGGGAAGTTCAGAGAAGAAAAGAGTGTTCAATCAGAGTAGAAGAAAAGAAGAAAAGCTCGAACACTCTACACCCCAAAAAGATGCACACTCAGTCTACCAGTCCAGCAGCAAGTTTCAGCAGATAAGTCTGCAAACGAAGGCCAAGCTTGCTGTACCCAATTGAAGAAGAAGGAGATAAACCTCTCTAAAAGGTTATCTCGGAGTACTCAATGTGAGGAGTAAAGTCCTGCTGAGTTTACCACTTTCTAGGAGAGAAAGTGAAGACCCTGGGTGGGTAGATTAGGATCCTGTGTGGGTCAGTGTAGAAAGTAGGCAAGCATCTGTGTGAAGGCTTTCTACTTACTTGTTAAGGGTGTGTTGTAATAGATAGGTCTATGTAAATCAACCAGCTTAACAAAGGTTCCCTCCTTAGAGAAGGAAGAGAGGACGTAGAAGGATTACTCTACCTTCGAACCTCTATACATGCTTGCATCTTTATGTGCTTATTGCTTTAACTGCATACTCCATATTAAGCAGTGCATCTTCTACCCAGCTCTAAGATAAGCTTCCACATCCACTTTGATCAGTAACCTCCCAAAAGGTTACTGATATTAGAATCGAGCCGTAGAGGGGGAAGAAAAGTTTGAAAATATTGTAGGCTTATTCACCCCCCCCCCCCTCTAAGCCTACTACCAAGCCTCTTTTTTTGGGACCAACAAGTGGTATCAGAGCAGGTTAGACTAAAGCATCCACCAGCTAATCTATCTGATACCAACAAGTGGTATCAGAGCAGATGGATGAAACAAAAGATCTAATCGATCTATCCAGATCCCATCTGTGAAAAAATCTCTTTCAAATATCTCTCTCTCTCTCTCTCTTTCTCTCTCTCTCTCACCCTCACATCAGAGATCATTTCAATTCCTTTTTTCTCTAAAAGGACATGATTGATGTGAAGACAACAAATAGCTAAAAGATCTAGAAAATCAAGCTGGG
Source organism: Scutellaria baicalensis (assembly GCA_005771605.1). Classification (NCBI taxonomy): domain Eukaryota; kingdom Viridiplantae; phylum Streptophyta; class Magnoliopsida; order Lamiales; family Lamiaceae; genus Scutellaria; species Scutellaria baicalensis. The sequence continues at coordinate 1,594,602 of CM016726.1, forward strand.
TTGTGAAGAAAAGCTGCTCTTGAGGGGGAACAGCAAGCTACCGAAGGAAGGACTGCGAAAAAGGAAGCTATACACAAGGGGCAAAGTACCTACTCATCATGGAGAAGACCAATATGGAGCTGATCAACAAAGAAGACATGCTGCTGAGCATACAGAGGAAGCTGACATCAATAAGCAAGTAACCATGGAGTAAAATGTTGAGGATGTCAAGCAAAGGAGTAAGAAGAAGAAGCTCACACCATCTATCTCCAGACAGAAACAAGGAATAAAAGAGGACCTACTCTTTTAAAAGAACAACAATAACCAGGTACCTCGTTCCTTTTTTAAACTCTTTTATTATAGTCATAATCATGTTTATCCTGTTAAGAAACTCAAGTGACTATATACTTTGATAATGGACTTTAAAATGCTGTCACTTGACTTTAAAATGAGAAGGAACCCTGCATGTTTATCTCCATGTTAGAACGCTTTACTTCCACATGAAAGCCTCTAAGATACCTAAGACAGTGCTCAAAGTGACTCTACATCCTAAGAAAGAGAAATCCTAAAGTAAGGGGGAACTTCTAGCACAACCTAAGGTATCTTGACAAGCTTAAGAATTTTAAATCCTTGGAGTAACCCAAACATGGGCATGCTGTAAAAAGTATGCAACAAACTGACATTACATAAGGAATCAAGTAGAACAACAACTCCAAAATCAAAAGCATTTTTGTCTACCTTACTTGTATCATGTTTTACCTTTCTATATTCTAGATAGATACGGTAAGAAAACACCTGCACACACTATTAATTTTGCTCTTTAAAAGTCTTGAAGGAACCAAAACTCTCTCTACTGCAACCATGGGCTGTAAAGAAAGTCTAAACTCCTGAAAGAAACATTAACTCAGAAGGACTCATACTATATGAGTACCCATACAAGCACATTTGTTTTGCAGGTACCTTTGACAAAGGGATAATGAATTTAGGGGGAATCAATGACAAAATGACAAACTCTGATTATAGGATGCTGAATATCCGGTTACTTGATACTAGGTCATGGGATAACAGGACGATGTACACCAAGACACTAGACACCGAGCTACTGGATGCTAAGCTACTAGAAATCAGAGTACTTGTCATTAAGTCAATAAAAAAGGTAGGACTCAAGGAAAAAGATAAATTCTGACGAAAGGACGCTAGACACCAGGACATTGGACACTAGGTCGCTGGATAGCAGGATGCTGGACATCAGGATGCTAGATACCAGGCTAACTGGAAATTAGGTTGTTGGATGGCAGGACGCTAGATATCAGGATACTAGATACCAAAGGCTGGATACTAGATCGCTGGGCACCAGGACGCTAAACACCAGGATACTGGACACTAGATCGCTGAACACCAGGATACTGGACACTAGATCGCTGAACACCAGGTCACTAGGTATCAGGATGCTAGACACCAATACACTAGATACTAGGTTACTAGAAATCAAAACTTATCAACATGTCACTGGAAAAGTGGATCACTTGGAGGTTACAAGATAGAGCAGTTACTGAAATTTTCTCGGTAACATACGAGCATAAAATGTGGATCACCTTTCCAGATATAGACTACCTTTTCAGAACCCTAGAAGAATTTCAGCCGTGCGATCGGAAGAATCCAAAGATGGAGATCTAGCAGTTGACCACGTCATCTCATACAAAGGAGAAAAGACATAAAGCTATGGAAACTGTCAACACCTTTATTGAAAACCGGTGGAGCGATTAATGAGATCCTTGAAGATCTAACTGCAACAGGGAGTATTTCTAACCCTATATATACATGCACTCTTTTTTCTTCAACAAGTATACAGATATCCTCTTTCTCTCATCCTTAGTTCATAATGGAACCCGATTGTTGGAAACCTTTCTCTTCACTTCTTCCAAAAGACATATTTTCTGTAAATAATCAATCAAGCACACCCCAAATCACCTATTTTCACCCTTCACGCTTGAAACTCGCTAAGCAAACCCTTCTCAGAAGAGTTAATCTTCTAGCTTTCAACTCCCATCTCACCTGCAAGAACTTGCACTAAAGTTCTTCTCTTCAAGGCAGGGGGATAGAGCTAAGGACCCCTCTCCAGCCACCCCAGGACGTCATCTCATTGATGTTGTCAAAAAGGGGGAAGAAACTGCGAAGGGTCATGGAAGATCAAAAAAACTTCCAGAGGTGGAGAAAAAGAGATTTCACCTCTTCTATAAGGTGAATTCTCTTTTGAGATGCAAGAGAATCAGAAGGAAGGATAGTTGGAGGGATAAGTGTAGATTGAAGGAGAAGGAAAGGCGGCAGCAAGCTACTGACGTCTGAACTTCTCTACTTCTTTACACACTTTCCTCCAAATGAATTCTTTCTCTCTCTCGCATCGTCTCTCACACCTCCCAACAGCTCTCCCCTCTAGCCAAAGAGAAGAAACTACTGGGACAGGTGACTGCATCAAGTGAGGGGGAAGGAAAGCATAAAGAGAAAGGAGTCAGCAGCAAGCGAGAAGGGAAAAAGAAATAAAGGAAAGAGCAAGAAGAATAGAAGAATGAATCTAGATAGGATGTTTATTATACAATAAACATTCTTTCTTTCTGAGTTAATGTACAAGAAGAATACGACGCAGTAAGCAAAGTACAATAAACATTCTATCTAGACTCATTCTTCTTTCTTCTTGCTATTTCCTTTCTTTCTTTTCCCCTCTTGCTTGCTGTTGGCTCCTTTCTCTTTCTGTTTTCCTTCACTTGATGCAGGAACCTGCTCCCAATAGTTTTTTCTCTTCGGCTAGAGAGGAGAGCTGTAAGAGGTGTGAGAGGCGATGTGAGAGAGGGAAGGAATTCGTTCGGAGGGGAACTTGAAGAAGTAGAGAAGTTTAGACGCAGTAGTTTCATGCTGCCTTTCTTTCTCCTTCAATCTCCACCAACTCCTCCAACTGTCCCTCCTTCTAATTCTCTCGCATGCAAAAGAGAATCCACCTCATAGAAGAGTTGGAATCTCCTCTTCTCCACCTCTGGAAGTCTTTTGATCTTCCATGACCCTTCGCAGTTTCTTCCCCCTTTTTGACATCATCTATGAGCTGACGCTCTGGAGCTGCTGGAGAGGGGTCCTTAGCTCTATCCTCCTGCCTTGAGAAGAAGAACTTGGGTGCAAGTTCTTGGGAAGTGAGGTGAGAGCTGAAAGCCAGAATATCGAGTCTTCTGAGAAAGACTTGCTTAGCAAGTGTTAAGCGTGAGAGGTGACTTTTCATGATTTGAGGTGTTATTGGTTGATTATTTGCAGAGAATGTGCATTTAGGAAGGAATAAAGAGAGCGGTTTCCAATAATCGGGTGCCATGATGTATATAAGGATGAGAGAGAAAGGATATCTGTATGAAGATGAAGAATAAGAAGTGCATGTATTTATAGAGTTTGAGATACTCCCTATTGCAGTTAGATCTTTAAAGATCTCATTAACTGCTTCGCCGGTTTCCAATAAAGGTGTTGACAGATTCCACAACTTTTTCTCTTCATGAAGTGATTGCTTGAGTATGTGGTCAACAACTGGTTCTCCACCCTTAGATTCTTCTGACCGCACGGCTGTAATCCTTCTAGGGTTTTGAAAAGATGGTATATTTCTGGAAAGGTGATCCACTTTTTATGCGTGCACGTTACCAAAATTTTTGGTAACTGCTCTGATTTGAGAGTTGTAACCTCCAAGTGATCCCTTTATCCAGTGACCTAATGATAAGTCCTGATATCCAGTAACCTAGTATCCAGTATATTGGTGTCTAGCAACCTGGTGTTCAGCGATCTAATGTCCAGCATCCTGGTGTTTAGCGTCCTGGTACCCAGCGACCTAGTGTTCAGCGATCTAGTGTCCAGTAACCTGGTATCTAGCATCATGATATCTAGCGTCCTATTATCCAGCGACCTAATATCCAGTTAGCCTGGTATCTATCTAGCATCCTGATATACAGCGTCCTGTTATCCAGCAATCTAGTATCCAATGTCCTAGTGTCTAGCATCCTATTGTCAGAACTTTATCTTGTTCCTTGATATCAAGGAGTCTTTTCACCTTGTCTAATGACTTGATGACAAGTACTCTGATGTCTAGTGACCTAGTATCTAGTAGCTCGGTGTCTAGCGTTCTGGTGTGCAGCAACCTGATATTCAGCGACCTAGTATCCATCCATTTGGTGTCTAGCGTCCTGATTTTCAGCATCATGTTATCCAGTAACCTAGTATCTAGCAACCTGGTGTTTAGCGTCCTGTAGTCAGAGCTTCGTCATGTCGTCAAATGTTCCCCCTTAATTCAGTAGTCTTTTGTCTGAGGTATCTGCAGTAAAATTCTTCTTGTATAGATACTCATGCAAGTATGAGTCGTTTTGAGTTAGTCTTCTTACAGGAACTTACCCTTTCCTTACAGCCCATGGTTGCTGTAGGGAAAGTTTTGATTTTTGTAAGACTTTCGTTAGTAAGTATGTGAAGGTGTGTGCAGGTGTTTACTTATTGCAACCTCTTTAGAGTATAGAAAAGGCAATGCATGATACCAGTAAAATAGATAGATTTTCTTTCCCTTTTGGAGTTGCTGTTCTATTTGGTTCCCTTAAGGAATGTCAGTTTGTTGCAGACATTTTCAGCATACCCCTATTTGGGTTTCTCCAAGGAATTGACTCTTTTGCCTTTGAATTACCTTGATTTGTACTAGAAGTTCCCCCTTACTTTATGATTCTCTCTTTTAAGATGTAAGGTCACTTTCAGTACTATTTTAGGTAATCCTTGAGGTTTGCATGATTAGGTGAAGCATTTTTATTGGGAAATAAACATACAAGCTTCTCTTCTCATTTTCAAGTCAAGTGACCAAAATTTCAAGCCTGTTATTTTCAATCCTCTGAAGATTCTTTCATTTGGCTTTCTTGATCTTTGATTTTCATGTGGTCACTTGAGATTCGTAATAGGATAAAAATAAATATAAGAGTAAGTTAGAACGAGGTGCCTGGTCATCGTTATTCTTTCCTTGAGAGTTGTCTAAAGAGTAGATCCTCTTTCATTTTTACATCCGTCTGGAGGGTGGTCTCTTTGATGGAGTGAGCTTCTCTTCCTACTCATTTGCTTGTCTTCCTCAGCATCTTCCTCCACGGTTGCTGGCTTGCTTGTTGTTGTAGACTTGAAGCTCAAGTATGGTCCATTTTTTCTAGCTTCGCTTTGTTTCAGCTTCCTCTTCATGCTCAGCAACATGTCATTCTTGTTGATCTGCTCCGTGTTGGTCTACTCAGTGATAAATAGAAACTTGCTTCTTGTGCACAGATTCCTTCTTCGTAGTCTGATCCTCGAGTAACTTGTTGTTCATCAGCTTCCTAGGATCATACTGATCTCCTGACCAGTGTGCATTTGATGATAACGTTTGGACTAGGCTCCGACTATGATGACAAAAAGGGCGAAGAAGTGAAGAGGATCGAACAGAGGATGCAGGACCCTTCGAAGTGCAGGCAGCTGGCCATCATACCAAGAAGGGACACTAGCGGAGATGGAGGAAGCAGAGGAGGAGGAGCCCGAGGTTACTCAGATAGTGGAACTAAAAGAAAATCAGAGGTTATCTCAGGAACCGTTCATCCGGGCTTACGCAGGGGACACGAGGAAATGGAAGAAAAAACGAGGAAGGCTGAAGAGCTATATCAAAGAATGGACCAGTTAATTAAGAAGTCTACCCAAGAAAGCTTCTCAAAGTTGTATCCAGCTCAGAAGCAACCCGACCTCAAAGCACTGGTGGAGAATGAGAGTGAGATGCCAGACTCCCTGGTCATCTTTCTGGATGGGAGCCCCGACGTCAGAAGCTCAAGATTTCAAGAGTGGCAATTCCCAGAGTTCGACCTGCCCACTGCCTCCAACCGTTCCTACCTGCAGATCGAGACTTCAAATGGGTCGAGTACCTGTAGTATTATATGAAGCTGTGCAAGGAGTCCACGCTGATTCGAGGAAGATCCCATAGGGAAGGACTTCAGAAATTCAGAGAGCTCGCCAGCATATGAGTACTCCCAATTCAAATGAGGTTGAAAGGTCGAATGGAAAAAGGGGAAGTTATTCCATTTCGTGAAGACTTCTGGCTCAGATATGATAAAACCCCGGAGATGAGAAGGATGATGGAGCCGACCTATGAGGAATCTATCCTGAACTGGTGGAAAGGCTCCCGAAATGAAAGGAAACAAAGAGCATCCTGGCTGAAGATCTAAAGGACACTCCTCTCCCATCTCTCTGTTCCTAAGCTTACTATTCTTGCTCCCTATCCTTGTACTTTTTATTTGTTTTGCTTTGTATTGCTTTGATACTAACTTTTATTGACTCAATAAATATAAAATTCAGTTCTAAAAAGGCTCCCTACTCGTGAACTTATCCTTTTATCTAATTTTCTCTTTAGTTACTGTTGTTCTTTCTTAATAAAATCTTGCTAAGTCTTTGATCTTCTTAAAGGAGTTTTGTTATCATCAAAAAGGGGAAAATTGTAAGGAATATTGTATAGATGTTGATAAAGACAAAACATGTAATAGTTAGGGCCTAGGATCCTATGTATTTAGATTCAGTTGTAATTGCTTAGACTAGGATCAGGAGGTTTGAAGATCAAGATCAAAAGTTTGAAGATGGATGAAGACCTTGCTGCTTAAAAGAAACAAAATTTACTAAGTTTAGGTCACTGCAGCAAGATACTGGAAGGACGCCGGGAGGATGCTGCGATAGGATGCTACTCGAACAAAATCGAAAAATCGGCCAAGTATAGAAGAAATCAGCAACCTTTTGGAAGGTTACTACCAAGCAGGAAGCTAGCCAAAAAAGACAAAAGTAGCAGCAGCAACTGTCTCCTAAATCAGTTACCTCAAAGTGAGCACACTGAGTTTAAATTAGAAACATTCACATACAAACCAATCAGAATGAGCCACGAAGAAAACATAAAGGATGAAAGGACGATGCTCAGACTGATATGGTGGGTGCAGTTGTAGAGGTGTACAACCGTAACAGAATCGGTACAAGCCAATTATAAAAAGCCACGTCGCCTCAAGCACGCTGGAGACAAGGTAGCTCTGTTCAACGGGCAGAATCCTCACCCCTATATATAGAAGAAGATCGGAACTTGAAACGCACCTAAAACTCACACAATCAAGCATTCTAAAGCTATCAATCACACTATCTTTCAAAACCTTTAAAGTTTCAAGCCCAGTCTATAGCAGCAAGCTTACTCCATTTAAAGGGCTAACTGTTCAGGCTTGTTGCCTTGTTGTTGAAGAAAACACTTTTTTATTCCTTATAGACTGTAGGAGTTACTTGATCGGAGGTTGTTCCAGATCAAGTATTTACGTTCTTAGTAGAAAAACAAGAAATCTATGTGGGCTGTTTGAGTTTGGTCACTGTGCAGTAAACTTGTGTGGGATAGACTGATAGTTCTTGTTAGGTTCTAGTTTGTATAGGTAGTGTCTTTGTAAAGTAAACTACTTTCTTAACAAAGTTCCTCATTGAGAAGGAGTAGAGAGGACGTAGATGGATTACTCAACCCTTGAACCTCTATATATTGTTGTGTTCTCTATTTTGTTTAAAGCTTACGTTCTGTTGTTCTCATATCTTGCTTATCTCTGTTGCCTAATATATATATATATATATATATATATATATATATATATATTTTATATTATCTCATAAGCATCCTTAAATGGTTTTAAGTTTAAAAACATTGTTTTGAAGTATTTTCTGTTGTGCATAAAACTCTTTTTGATTAAGTTCACAAGGTAACTACTCAAGCAGTAACCTCAGGAACAGCAAGCTCTCTAGCTACCTGTCTGTTGTGACTTAAACATTCTTTTCGGGAAAAAGTTTGAAAATTTGAGTAGACTTATTCACCCCCCCTAAGCCTACTACCACTTGGGACCAACATATTATAAACTAGGATGATTGTTTTTAGAGTAGGTCTTGCGTACAACTGGGACATCGTGCCGCCAAACACTTATTGTAATACCTTTAAGTAATATGATTAATATCTTAACATGTAGCAAGTAATTCTTTGAATAATACATTCACTAAAACATATATTTCAGTTATACACGTAATACCTTATGAATATGCAACTAATACCTTATGAGTATATCACCAAGATATTTAAGGATATACCACTAATACCTTATGAATACACCAATAATACCTCATGAGTATATAAATGATATCAAACTTGTTGGTCCCAAGTGGTAGTAGGCTTAGAGGGGGGGTGAATAAGCCTACTGTATTTTCAAACTTTTCTTCACTTCAGAAGTCTTAGGTCTAGAGGCAGTAACCTTTTGGGAGGTTACTTATCAAAGTTATATTGCAGAAGCTTTCTCTCATTTAAATACCAAGTATGGAAGACATGCATCTAACATATGATATGCAGATAGAACAGTAAGCATAAACAAACGCATAGATATACAGAGGTTCGAAGGTGGAGTAATGCTTCTACATCCTCTCTACCTCTTCTCAAGAGGGAACATTTGTTAATCTTATTGATTTACATAGCCTATCTATTACAACACAAACTTAACAAGTAAGTAGCAAGCCTACTCATAGCTGCTCACAGCTGCTTGCCTACTCTCCTAACTGACCCACACAAGATCCTACCCGACCCACTCAGGATCCTTACTTTCTTCTACAGAAAGCGAACAGCTTATCAGGATCCTAGTCCTAACTAAGCACTCCTAGACAGTCCTTATTGTTAGGATGTATACTATAAGCCTAGCTTTTGTATGAACATCTTTTATGCAATGAGAATCATTATGGTCACATGTTTGCATTTTATATTTGTTATATATGTTTATGCAATGTCCAATTAATTTATATTATAGATAACTTGGTGTGTGGTGCCACATAGAAGATCTTGTTATCAGTTTCTTATAAATTATAAAGAGTAGCTCACAACCAAGATGAATTTGGACAAATCATCGGAATGGTTGTAGTGTAGTTTGGTATTAGTCTGTCTTGACTATAAAACTACACTAGTATACTTTGTGTGTATTGAGCAGGACCATTTGAGGTTGTTCGTTTTATTCTGACTATATAATGAACAAGACCTCTGTTATTATGGATGTACGTTCTCTTAATCCCTATATAATAACAGCCACGTATACACAATATTTGTTTCTTTAATTTACCAACGAGTGAGATTTATTTATTAAATCAATAAACTCGGTGAATTGGGAAACCGTATTGTCTATATGGTGTACTGTTGATTATAGAAGGAATCTGTGTCCTAATTATTTAGGATGATGATGTCCCCTTGAGGAGCTCATAAGGATTATCATGTAAACCCTGCAGGTGGATTTAATCCGACATGATAATAAAGTTGAGTCGTACTACTCTTGGAATTAGATGTTAATTAATTAAGTTGTCAGTAACTTATTTAATTAACGGACATTCGATATCTTAAACACAGGGAGATAAACGTGCACATAATAAGAAGGAGCCCATATTAAATATGGGATTGGGACGGTAGTTCAATAATAATTCTTTAGTGGACTGAATTATTATTGATGGGCTTAATTTATGTGCTCGGGCCGAACACAGGATACTTAAGCCCATCAGGAGGCCCAACCCAATTCCTCCTCTAGGTCCCTGATGTAGCCTATTTATAGCCCTTTTTTTTCATCAGCGCCTCTCAACACACGCAGATCACAGATAACACGTGATAGTGAGAGAGAGTGCAGAATTGAGAGTTCTCGAAGGATCGTTGGCCACGCAACGTTCGAGAAAGGCTGCAGGAATACATCGGAAGATCGAGAGGTCTAGGGTTACGTAAGATCAGTCTTGGCTCGATTTCTCGTAGACTGATCGAAAGGTATAATTATTTTCTTTCCGCTGCTTCTTCTTTATACCTTTGCATGGATCCCGATTCATCAATTGCATAGAGCCGGCGATCGGTCGGTTCCAACACTTATAAGGTTTGTCTTCTTCTTCAACTGGATGCAGCAAGCTTCGACTTCTTTTGCAGGTTGCTCTGTTGTAGCTTGCTGCCGGACTGACTGACTGAATATTCTAGCTTTTCTTGGGTGTAGAGTGTTTGAGCTTATTACTCTTCTTTTGATCTTTTGTACACTCTTTTATCTCTTCTTCTTTTCCTTCTTCTTTATTCCCCACTATACTTTCTTTTCTTCTATATGTTCTTCCCCCTCTTTTCTACGCTCTCTCTTGCGTTCTTCTCTCTTCTTTTCTCTGCGCTATCTTCTCTCTACTGATACGCTCTTTTCTTTTCTCTTCTTTTCTCTGCGCTCTCTTCTCTTCTCCAGTCTTCAGGCTTCTTCTACTTATAGATTAGGAAATATGCCGTTGAAGGTGGGTAGGTTTCCATCATTAAATGCGCCGCACTCCTTCTAATACACGCCAGCTTTTCGCTTTCCATGTGTCTTCATCTGATTGGCTCCATTCTTGTTCTCTCTACCGGTAACTTTTAGCTTCCTTCCCATGCTTGCTTTGTCAGGTCGCTTGAGGCTTCTGTAGCTTGCTGCTTTGCAGTATGCTTCGGCATGGTCTCTTCCAGGTGGCTTCCTGTCAGGTAGCTTGACTCTTCGGTAGCTTGCTGCTTTGCAGTATGCTTTGGTATAGTCTCTTCCAGGTAGCTTCCTGCAGTAAGCAGTATCCTTCTTAGTCTACCAGAATCCTTTCACCATTCTCTGCAGTATCCTTTCTTTGAAGCTTTCTCTGTCGTATCTTTCTGCAGTAACCTTATAAGATAGATTATGCTTATAGTGAGGGTTACTATTTTATGATTGATCGATGGTCTATTTCTAGCCTATACCGCAAGTGTACGGTGTCAACTATAGATAGGGCGAGCAAGGTCGATCCCACAAAGACTAGTGAATTAGAACTTAGTTAACTACCTAATTAATTTACCCAATTTTATCTAAGTGACCGAATTAAGAGAATTTAATCTAAAAACCTATGTCTAGAAACAAATAAATGGAATAAAGATATCAAACAAGAAAATATCAAGATAATCAAGATTCAAACAAGGATCCTAAGACAACGATTTCATTCTACTTTAATCAAGTTTACTAATCTAGCAAAAATCAACCTCAAATCCAATTATTTTATGTGAGCAATCACGATTGTAGATTAACCTCTCTCTCGAGCAACTTAACCCGTGGATCGATTATTAATGTCTGTATCTCTGCCTCACAGTTAATAACCAACTCCTAAAAGCTCCTAAGATCGTATTCTCACCCCAATTATTTACCAATCTCTCGATCCAGGCAATTTAATTGAGTCATGCATTCCCAAATCTATAATCAGATATCATCTCTCGATCTCAATCCAATTAATTAGAGCATGCATAAATTTGATCAAGATTCACACATGGAATAAGCACAAGGAAGCATGAATAAAATATCATGGATTAGAGGAAAGATTAAAACTAGATATTCAACAAGAAATCCATAGAACTACTCTCGTGTCCTAAGATCACGAGACCCCTAGCCAAAAATCATGTTCGTAAAGCAAAATAAATTACAAAACGACATGATCAAAACTAGAAATAAAATCAAAGAAAAGCTTATTCAATTTGTGATTGTTGGTTGCTCCTCTTGACTCTTGAATCTTCAATTTCCAGCTTTTTTCCTTGCTCTCAAGATGTGGATGAATGCCTTTCTTTGGATGTGTATGGATCTTTTATAGTTTCTCAAATCTTCCCAAATCCTAATTTGTATCTAAGTAGGTAAAAAACGGACTTGGAGCAAGTTGTATCCAAATAGGAGTCCAAGTAGGCCTAAAAATCCGCAACTAAACCACTGACCCGGCCAAGTGACCCGGGTGGCCCAGACTTCCAGCTTTCAGCCTCGATTCGGCCCTCTTACGCTCATAATTGGGCTTCGACTTCTTCATGAAAGTTGTAGCCCTTCAAGTTAGCTATCCGATGCCACTAATTTTAGCCAAATATCAATTTTGTACACCAAGTTATATCCAATTTACTCAAGCCCTGTCAAGACGAAAATCAGGACATTCTTGCACGACTTTCAACTTCTTGTATTATTCTGCTCTCTTGAGGGCAGAACTGATGAAACCTTCCAACATGAAAGTTGCAGAACTCCCTCTTAGCTTCCTAACAAGACAAGAAACATTGAATTTGGACGTCTAGAGACCGAGATATGATTTTTCCTCCATAACTGCGCTTTATCGACTCCCTATCTCGACTCCAACTTGGCGTAAAATTCCATTGGACTTTCATTTTGTGCTAAAACCTATAAAATTCCTTTCAAATCAAGCAAAAACGTGAAATCTTAAAAAGATAATGAAATCTAAATAAAATCTTACTATTGCATGCTTTTCAACACAAAATGATATGAAATTAAGCCCCAAAATGCATCAAATAACGAAGTTATCAAACCCCCCAAACTTAAACTATTGTTCGTCCCCGAACAATGAAAAGAAAAGAACTTATGCATGGGGCGGAATGAATATCATTTTGCTCGTAAGCTTAGGCAAATTATCAAGAACAAGCAAGCATCATATAATTTTGGAAGACATAGGAGATTCATGTAAATTACTCTTGAATCAATGCTTCAAATAATAAGTGAATACTCACAAGGTAAGTGTATCACTCATCTCTCAAGTGTTTAGGGAAAATATACTCAAGTCAAAGCAATGCACGCACCCTACCATAAGCTTGCAAATCGTCTAATCTCTCTACCACTTTTCGTGTGTTTGAATCAAGAATCAATTAGGACTTTTTCTTTGGTTGTAATGTAGGCTCTTTGGTCAAGGTAAGGATTATTTTTGGCTAAGTGGCTAAAAACTTGGACTAGAAAAAAAAAAAACGGATCGTCACCCATTAAAACCAGTCCACCGATCACTCTCCAATTTTTTTTTTTTTTCCACTTACCTCCCAAAACATGAGTTCCAGAATATCGTATTAGGCACAACTCAAATGAGTTCCAGAAAGGGCACAACTCAATGAGTTCCAGAGATATTGACACAACTCATGTTAATTTTTTTTTTTTTTTTCATACCAAGTATTGGTTTGTTTTTTCCTTGGTATTTTATTTTGAAGCTCACATCACAATTTTTTTTTCTCCATGGTTGAGATACACATTCCCACTTTATTTCCAATCTTTCTTCCTCTTGGTTGATCACCTTTGTAACCTCTTTTTCCACCCACTTACTAGTCCAAGCAAGGTAAGAACAAAGAGTAAAAAAATGAATGACTCATTAGGCTTAATCAAGAAAAAGGCTTATAGGCTCAAACGTGGTTAACTAGGGAAAATAAATATGGGATAAGTGTATATTTGGTCGATGAGGCTCAAACAAAAATGGCCTAAAATCATTTTCAAGTTCAACACACTTATGCAGTTTCAAGAAGATACCAGAGCAAGTTCTAGAGGGATACACACATGCTTGACATTCACACAACAAATGAATATGACTGTTTTGAATGTATCAGTCAAAGGCTCAAATCTCACAGGTCAAATTCACCATTTAAAGCATCAATTCAATTTCATCAACATACTTTCCTCCATGCAACATCTCCACAAAATCATATCCAGCACAAAAGATTTTTTCAAGAATATCATCACATACTCATCAAATCAGCAACCAATTTCACAATTCACCAAATGAACTAATCCTAAGAAAAAAAAACTTTCCTCTCATGAAACTAACCTAAAACTAAAAAAGAAAAAAAAAACAAAATAAAAACAAGAAAAGGGTAAAACATCCCAAGAAAAGCCGTCCTTCCTCCCCCCGAACTTGTTCTATCAGAACAAGTTCCGGAGGAGAAAAAGAAAATTAGCTAATCTTGAGCACTTAAAACGGATGATTGTAGAGGTGTATTGGGGAAGAATTAAAGGTGAAAATGGATGAAAAGAAGTGAAAAACTTACGTTTTGCGCTATCCGGGTCGAGTCACGTGTTTTGGTGTTGGCTGGAAAAAAAATAAAAAATTCGAACGGATGACGTGACCATGGTCACCGGACCCGACCCGGGTCACACGACACGACCAGGGTCACCGGACCCGACCCGGGTCGCATGTCTTGCCCCAAAATGGCCCAATTCGAAGGTGCGACCCGGACCGGGTCGCCTGGAGCCCGGCCGGGTCGCGTTTCGTCGCCCAGGCTCACCAAAGCCGATGCTCCAACCCGACCCGGGTCATATGACCCGACCCGGGTCCCTCTCTTTTTTTTTTTTTTTTTCAAACTTATTCTAAAATAAGAAAAATACTACTTAACTAGTAACGAAACAAAATCGATAAAAATTGGGTTGCCTCCCAACAAGCGCTTAATTTTACGTCTTTAGCTAGACGATTTTTGTAGAGAGAACTCACTGTACATCGAGTTGAAAACTCGATTCTTTCTCTTGTTGCTTTGAGTGATGGCTATGCTTGAATTTGACCCTTTTCTTCGACATTTCCTGCAAATAATTCAAAGAAGCAACATCATTGTAGGATTTAACATCTTTAGTGTCATATATTAAATCAATAGAGAAGATAGAGGGACTTAGGAATTTTTTCAATGGGTCATGAGTTGATTTTTCCTTTGAACTCTCTTGGGCTCGTTCCTCCATTATGTCAATTGAATGACACTCTTCTTTATTTTCTTCATGAAGCTTCATGGCATTATAGATGGAAAAAGTGACTTGTTCATCATTAACCCTCAATTTAAGCTCTCCGTTCTCCACATCTATCAATGCTCGTCCGGTGGCCAAAAATGGTCTCCCCAAAATTAGAGGCATGTCAAAATCCTCCTCCATGTCAAGGACCACAAAGTCCACAGGAAAGATGAACTTATCAACTTTAACCAACACATCTTCAATAACCCCCATTGGAAATCTCAACGATCGATCGGCTAATTGAAGAGTCATTGTTGTTGGTTTCAATGTTCCCAAGTTAAGCTTTTGGAAGTTGGACAATGACATCAAATTAATTGATGCTCCAAGGTCACACAAGACCTTTTTGAATTGGACCCCTTCGATGTCACATGGAATTGAGAAGCTTCCCGGATCTTTCAACTTTTGTGGAAGTTTTCGTTGGATTATGGCACTGCACTCCTCGGTCAAGTTGACAATCTCATTGTCAACTATCTTCCTCTTTTTCGACTCCTTCACTTCTTCTTTCACATTTTCAGCCGGCATGGAAGGTCCTTCATATTGTGTTCCACTTCTCAAATAGATTGCATGACAATGCTCTTTTGGATTCACCTCGGTGTTACTTGGATATTGCCCCTTTTGATGTTGGTTACCCACAATTTCAGCTATTTGCCCGATTTGCCTCTCCACCAACTTGAGACGAGCATCCATTTGCATTTCCAAAGCTTTTATACGAGCATCTGTGCCTTTGATGAATTCTTGCATTAAATCTTCAAGTGGATGCTTCTTTGGCTCATCGATCATTCCATTTGTGACGGAAAACCCTAGAGGGGGTTGCAAACAATTATTATTTGCATACGAGAAGTTCTCGTGATTTCTCCCACCGTGCTTATACTGATATGGCCACTTGTTGTTCCGGAAGTTGTTGTAATTCTGCCCACCGATGTAATTCAACTCCTCAACGTCTTTATGTTGGGCAAAATCACCAATCTGCACTCCCGAACTATCCATGGGTTGATTACGAGAATGTGCTAGAGCAGATACTTGAGTCGTGAGTGCGGCTATAACAGCTAACACTTGATCTTGACTCTGAATTTCAGCCACCTTTCTATAAGTAGTCCTTTCAGACGGCCATTGATAACTGTTTGTCGCCATCTCTTCCAAAATATACATGGCCTCCTCAGGACTCTTTGCTAGCAACGCTCCTCCTGCTGCTGCGTCTATCATTGCTCTTGTGGATGCAAACAATCCGTTATAGAAAAAACAGACTTGTTGATCCTCCGGAAATCCATGTTGAGGACATCTCCTCAACATATCTCTAAATCTCTCCCATGATTCCCCCAAAGATTCCCCATCGAGTTGTTTAAATTGTGTGATCTCGCTCTTCATCTTCAATGTCTTACTCGGTGGAAAATATTTGAAGAGAAACCTCCTACTCAACTCATCCCAACTAGTAATCGAACCCGGTGGAATGGAATTGAACCACAACTTCGCTTTATCTCGTAATGAGAATGAGAATAAGCGAAGTTTGATTGCATCATCAGAAACCCCATTCAATTTGATTGTGTCACATACTTCCAAAAATTGCGCTAGATGCGCATTGGGATCATCTAGATGACTTCCACCAAATTGGTTCTGTTGCACCATGCTTATTAGGGCTGGTTTGAGTTCAAAATTATTTGCCTCAATCGGTGGTCTCACAACTCCCCTTCTCTTTTGTTGAGGCTGAAAGTAATCTCGAATCGGCCTTTGAGCAGGAACGTTCGGTTGATTATTCCCAAATCCTCCATTCCCAGGTGGTACTTGATTCTGATTTGATCGTCAGCCATTTGATTGAATAACAGCTTTTTCTTTGTTTTGTTGCGTCTGCAGGTTGATTCAATCTCCGGATCAGGTTCAATCAGAGTCGCCCTTTTGGAGCGTGTGTTCATGCACTACCTAAAAGCAACAAATAAGAGTATTTTAGACACAAACTGAGACAAAAATAAAAGAAAAAGTAAAACTGATTTTTTTTTTAAAGCAAATAAAACCCTAGATTAAGATCAGGTAAAAAAAATCAAATATTAACTATCCTAAGACTCTAGTCCCCGGCAACGACGCCAAAAACTTGATTGATGGTCTATTTCTAGCCTATACCGCAAGTGTACGGTGTCAACTATAGATAGGGCGAGCAAGGTCGATCCCACAAAGACTAGTGAATTAGAACTTAGTTAACTACCTAATTAATTTACCCAATTTTATCTAAGTGACCAAATTAAGAGAATTTAATCTAAAAACCTATGTCTAGAAACAAATAAATGGAATAAAGATATCAAACAAGAAAATATCAAGATAATCAAGATTCAAACAAGGATCCTAAGACAACGATTTCATTCTACTTTAATCAAGTTTACTAATCTAGCAAAAATCAACCTCAAATCCAATTATTTTATGTGAGCAATCACGATTGTAGATTAACCTCTCTCTCGAGCAACTTAACCCGTTGATCGATTATTAATGTCTGTATCTCTACCTCGCAGTTAATAACCAACTCCTAAAAGCTCCTAAGATCGTATTCTCACCCCAATTATTTACCAATCTCTCGATCCAGGCAATTTAATTGAGTCATGCATTCCCAAATCTATAATCAGATATCATCTCTCGATCTCAATCCAATTAATTAGAGCATGCATAAATTTGATCAAGATTCACACATGGAATAAGCACAAGGAAGCATGAATAAAATATCATGGATTAGAGGAAAGATTAAAACTAGATATTCAACAAGAAATCCATAGAACTACTCTCGTGTCCTAAGATCACGAGACCCCTAGCCAAAAATCATGTTCGTAAAGCAAAATAAATTACAAAACGACATGATCAAAACTAGAAATAAAATCAAAGAAAAGCTTATTCAATTTGTGATTGTTGGTTGCTCCTCTTGACACTTGAATCTTCAATTTCCAGCTTTTTTCCTTGCTCTCAAGATGTGGATGAATGTCTTTCTTTGGATGTGTATGGATCTTTTATAGTTTCTCAAATCTTCCCAAATCCTAATTTGTATCTAAGTAGGTAAAAAACGGACTTGGAGCAAGTTGTATCCAAATAGGAGTCCAAATAGGCCTAAAAATCCGCAACTAAACCACTGACCCGGCCAAGTGACCCGGGTGGCCCAGACTTCCAGCTTTCAGCCTCGATTCGGCCCTCTTACGCTCATAATTGGGCTTCGACTTCTTCATGAAAGTTGTAGCCCTTCAAGTTAGCTATCCGATGACACTAATTTTAGCCAAATATCAATTTTGTACACCAAGTTATATCTAATTTACTCAAGCCCTGTCAAGACGAAAATCAGGACATTCTTGCACGACTTTCAACTTCTTGTATTATTCTGCTCTCTTGAGGGCAGAACTGATGAAACCTTCCAACATGAAAGTTGCAGAACTCCCTCTTAGCTTCCTAACAAGACAAGAAACATTGAATTTGGACGTCTAGAGATCGAGATATGATTTTTCCTCCATAACTGCGCTTTATCGACTCCCTATCTCGACTCCAACTTGGCGTAAAATTCCATTGGACTTTCATTTTGTGCTAAAACCTATAAAATTCCTTTCAAATCAAGCAAAAACGTGAAATCTTAAAAAGATAATGAAATCTAAATAAAATCTCACTATTGCATGCTTTTCAACACAAAATGATATGAAATTAAGCCCCAAAATGCATCAAATAACGAAGTTATCAATGATTTTGTCTTCAACAAAACATACTTAAATATGTTCTAACAAATCTAATAATACCTTTGGGGGTACGGTGCACAAAGGATATGCAAGTTTTTACCTTGTTTTTAATCTAATTATTTCTTTACAAGAACTATACATAAAAGGTTCATAAGAAATATTGCAGCTAATTAACATAAAATCTATACTATATTTAAAACAGGAAAAGTTGGACATAATTACTGATTTGCTACTCAATTGCAAAATTGGACATAATTACTGATTTGTCATTGACCAATAGAAAAAATGTGGAAAAAAATTAAAAAACTTTTGAGTATCTTATAGAACAAACTTCATATATATTTTAAATATAATAAGTGGTCTTTTGATTTAATGTAAGGGTAAAAATAAAATAAAGAAAATTATTTTGGATGGTATGATCATACGATTATGTCTTAATGATATAATTAAAAAATCTGAAAATTAAAGATTTGAAAATTATTCTATAATTTTTAATATATAAATGTGAAAAATTGGTCTAAAAGCTAAATTTCATTTTACGAAGGGATTTAAAATGTTTAAAAGTTTAAAACCTATTATAAAATTATTAAAAATAATAATTAAATTTGAAAGTAAAACTAATAATAATCTAATAATGTTGTGAGGTTTAATCTTAAAAAAATCCACAAATAACATTTAAAAATAAATTCAAACACATATGCAATACTAATTGTGTAAAATATAAGAATCAATAAACGGAATAAATATTTTCAATAAAAATAGTAAATACTTGGTAGTTATTCAAAAAAAAAATCAGATAAATAGATATAATTAATTTATTTAAAAAGCAATAATATGTTCTAAATTTTTTTTAAATGGTTTCAAAATTCTAAAAAAAATATTGTTTTAAATGTAATTATTAAAAATAATAATTAAATTTGAAAGTAAAACTAATAATAATCTAATAATGTTGTGAGGTTTAATCTTAAAAAAATCCACAAATAACATTTAAAATAAATTCAAACACATATGCAATACTAATTGTGTAAAATATAAGAATCAATAAACGGAATAAATATTTTCAATAAAAATAGTAAATACTTGGTAATTATTCAAAAAAAAAACTAGATAAATAGATATAATTAATTTTTTTAAAAAGCAATAATATGTTCTAATTTTTTTTTAAATGGTTTCAAAATTCTAAAAAAAATATTGTTTTAAATGTAAAATGAATTTGAAACCTAATTTTTTTAAATATAAACTAAATTTTTGAATAAATGCAGTGTTTTTAAAATAAATCCATATAAACTAAATGTGTAGAAAATTATTTACAAATTATTAAATATAATTTTAAGATGTAAATGAACAAAAATATGAATAGAACATATATATATATATATATATATATATATATTAGCAAATATAATTAATCACTTATAAGTAAAGCACACAAGCACAAAACTCTCATTATTATTGTTTGTCGTAATTGAAAAAAAGAAATCACCAATTTTTAAAAACCTGCAAATTTATCCCCACTTTTCAATAATTGCAAAACAAATCACAACCTTTGTTCATTTTTGCAATTTAGACCACCTTTGAATTAACCGGAGTCCACATGTCCTTCAAACATGCCACGTCACATGCCACATTGAATGTCATGTCATTTCCAACAAAAAAAAATTAAAAACCAAATTGCAAAATAAAATCATCACCTTTCCTAAAGTTGCAATTTAATCCCAACCTTTCAAAAATTAGCAAGAAAAGTCACATAATTCATTTTGCAATTCGAATTTATTCATTGGTATTTAAATTCATCACGGAGACGTCACATAAACTACACAATCATAAAATTGTTTATCTATATCAAAATAATGTTGTCTCTAGTATATTAATTTAAATAATTTGAACATATTCTCTCAAGCTTACAGCAGATCAAAAGCTTTCAAAGATCAAGTGTTTTTCAGTCACTCAACCTCGAAGCCAGTCTACAAGCAACAAGAAGATTTCAAGAAGACTAAGCTTCAAACATTTGAAGAAACCATTTTGTTGGTCCCAAGTGGTAGTACGCTTAGAGGGGGGGTGAATAAGCCTACTAAAATTTTCAAACTTTTCTTCCAAAGAGAATGTTTTAAGTCACAACAGGCAGGTAGCTATGAAACTTGCTGCCTCTGAGGTTACTGCTTGAGCAGTTACCTTGTGAACTTAATCAAAAAGAGTTTTATGCACAGCGGAAAACACTTCAAAACAACGCTCTTTTCTGAAAACCTTTTAAGGATGTTTATGACATGATATATATATATATATATATATATACATATCAAGCAACACAGATAATCAAAGATAAGAGAACAACAGACAGTAAGCTTTAAACAAATAAAGGAACAACGATATATAGATGTTCAAGGGTGGAGTAATCCCTCTACATCCTGTCTACTCTTTCTCAAGGAGGAACTTTGTTAAGAAAATAGTTTGCTTTACAAAGACACCGCTTATACAGACTAGAACCTAATAAGGGTTGTCAGTCTATCCCAGACAGGGTTACTGCACAGTGACTAAACTCAAATAGCCCACACAGAGCTCTTGTTCTTCTACTAAGAACGTAAGTACTTGATCACGCACAACCTCCGATCAAGAAACTCCTACAGTCTAAGAAAAATAAGTAAAGAGTTTTCTTCAACAAGAATGCAACAAGCTTTGAGCAGTTAGCTTTCTAGGCAAAATATGCTTGCTGCTATAGACTAGACTTGAAACTCCTAAAGATTAAAGAATTGAGCGATTGATAGCTTAGAGTGCTTTGATTGTGAGTGTTTCAGGTTTCAAGTGGTTTTCAAGTCCCAGTCTTCTTCTATTTATAGGCGTGAAGATTATACCCGTTGAAGAGACCTTCCTCCTCTGCAGCGTGCTTGTGGTGACGCGTCTTCATTTGATTAGCTTGTATCAATTCTGTTGCGTTTGTACACCTCTGCAGCTGCACCCATCATATCAGTCTAAGCATCGTCCTTTCCCCCTTTATGTTTTGCTCGTAACTCATTCTGATTGTTTGTTTGTGAATGTTTCTAACGTAAACTCAGTGTGCTCACTTTGAGGTAACTGCTTCATGAGACAGTTGTTGCTTCTACTTTTGTCTTTTTCGGCTATCTTCTTGCTTGGTAGTAACCTTCCAAAAGGTTGTTGATTTCTTCTATACTTAGCCGATTTTTTCAATTTTTCGAGTAGCATCCTATCGCAGCATCCTCCCAGCGTCCTTCCAGTATCCTCCTGTAGTGACCTATACTTATTCAATTGTGATACTTTTAAGCAGAAAGGTCTTCATCCATCTTCGAGCTTTTGATTTTGATCTTCAAGTCTCCTGATCCTAGTCTAAGCAAATACAACTGAATCTAAATACATAGGATCCTAGGCCCCAACTATTACATGTTTTGTCTTCATCAAAATCTATAAAATGTTCTGTAAGGAACATTGTATAGATTTTGATGAAGATAAAACATGTAATAGATTAGAGCCTAGGATCCTATGTATTTAGCTTCTATTGTAAATCTCTTAATATAGGATCAGGAGACTTGAAGATCAAGACTTAAAGCTGAAGAAGGCATGAAGACCCTGCTGCACAAAAAAAAAAGTGACTAAGTATAGGTCACTGCAGCAGGTTGCTAAAAGGACACTGGAAGGAGATTGTGAGAGGATGCTACTCAGACAAGTAAGCTGACTAAATGAAAGACAAATTAGCTAGCTAAATGAAAGACAAGTGAGCTAGCTAAATGAAAGACAAGTAAGCTAGGCTAAATGAAAGACAAGTAAGCTAGCCTACTGGAAGACAAATGGACACCAGCAACCTATCCAAGGCAGTTACCTTTAAATGAGTGTACTGAGTTTACGTTAGGCACAACCGAAAAATCATTCAATTAAAAGGTGCCACGTAATGAAGCAAAAAGGAGGACATACCGACTGTCAGACTGAGTATGGCGATTGCAGCAACAGAAGTGTACGATCTCAACAACTTCTTACAGACTAACCAGAGAAGGCCACATCGCCTCATGCATGCTGGGAAAAAAGATGCTCTCACCAACGGGCAGATTTCTCATCGTCTATAAATAGAAAGAGACTGGGAGTTGAAGACTACCAATCAACCTACGAGAAACTTGAAACTCGAAGCTCTCGCGAACAAAGTAATTCATATCTTAATCCCTTAGAAAGTTTCAAGTCCAGTCTAGCAGCAAGCAACCTCTAGCCTAGAGAGTTATTCATTCTAAAGCTTGCTGCCTGTGTTTTTGAAAAGAAACCTTTATTTTTCGTAGACTGTTAGGAGTTGCTTGATCGGAGGTTGTTCCTGATCAAGTATTTGTGTTCTTAGTAAAAGAACAAGAGCTCTGTGTGAGCCAGTTGAGTTTGGTCCCCGTGCAGTAACCCTGTGTGGGATTGACTGTAAGTTCTTGTTAGGTTTAGGTTGTATAAGCGAGGCTTGTGTAAATCAACTATTCTACTTACCAAATTTCCTTCTTGTGAAGGAGTAGAGAGGACGTAGAGGGATTACTCCACCCTTGAACCTCTATATATCTTTATGTTTAAGCTTACTGTTGTTCCTATATATATCTTGCATACTTGCTGTTGTGTTTTATATCCTTATCATAAACAATTTAAAAGGTCTTTTTCGACTACCAAAATGCAAAAGTGGTTATAGTTTCGCTTGAATTTTGTAATTTACCCTTATTTAAATTGCTGCAAGCAGAACACTAAATAAAGATTTGCTACGAGCAGCGATAACTTGTAGTAGATTTTCTAAGATAAAGTTAAAATCAAAAAATTGGTAGAGGTTCATTTATCCCCTCTAAACCTTTGAAACACTTTGGGACCAACATATATAATTTTTCTATAAGGAAACTTCAATATACAATAATTATATTTTAAGAAAATAGTTGAAGATCTAATATATGAACAATCAAGTTAAAAGACTTTCCTTATAACAATAGATGATCACAACGCAAGATACCAACCCATGATAATTAATTAAGCAACTCAAAAATAAATAACTGTATAATAATAATAAAAAATAAAAAATAAAAGAAAAAAGAGCAAATATAATTCAAAGGGAAGTCTAAGAATACAGAATCCCGGTTATATAGGAATTCTACGCAGGCATGCACAAGTGCGTATGTTAGCTAGTATCCTCATTAATTTATATATGTATATCATACACTTATTAATTAATAAATACTAAAATCAAGAACAAATATACATATAGAGTGACCAGTAGGTCTCTTGTGAATCAGGTACATGGATCTTAGATCTATGCACCCGGGTCGGATCCGGGTCGGGGGACCCATCCTTTTTTTTTTTTTTTGCACATGATTTTTGAAAAAAAAAATCACATACTAATAGGTTATGTTAGACATACCTTTATGTTATGTTAGACATACCTTTAAGCTATGTTAAACATACCAGTTCTGCCCAGATTTCATGTCTGGTCTTTTTTTGACTTGATTTTAGAATTTTGGCACATACCACTACGTTATGTTAGACATACTTTTACGTTGTATTAGACATAACTTTATATATATTTATACATACCTTTGTATACGTTAGACATACCTTTATATATGTTAGACATACTTTTATATATGTTAGACATACCTTTGTATATAGTTAGACCTACCTACACATGGTTGGTCTATCTATACACAAAGGTTGGTTTAACTATACACAAAGGTTGATCTATTGGAGCGAATTTTGGGTGAGCTTCAGCACAAGTGTTCAGGCGCATGGAAGCTCATTTTGGGCTCGTGAACGGGTCGACCCGATTGCACGGATCCCAGATCCGTGCAACCAATGTATAAAAGTTTTTGCCTAGAGTGACACTTGTGTACCCCAGGGGCATGGTGCCCCCAAATTAATCATCATATGATGTTAAATATATACTCTACAGGTATCATGTATATATTCTTTAGGTATCACATGTATACTCTTATATACATATGATACCTGTACAATATATTTATAACACTAAGAAACATAACACATATAGAGTATATATATAACACCTGAAGAACATGTATATAACACCTAAATCTGTGCCCCTATGTGCCCAGAAATATATAAGTTTTTTCCATACATATATATTATCTATATCTGTCTATAAAGATTTGAAATAAAATTTTGAGTATATCTCGATGAAACTGACTTTATCTTTGAGTTGAACGGATGAAGTAATTAGCCAAGAAAAGGTGGGAAAGTAAATAAAATAAAATAACTGAAATTAGAAGTTGTAGCAAATATGGTCGTTTGATTTTAATGGAAACAACTCATCTTCTTTACCACATTATAATAGATGGCCTTTTTTATTATTGCACTGGTTATTAACACCCCACTATTTTCTTAATACACCCTCTTTAATAATTACATTGTGTTTATTTTTAAATTTTTTTTTAATCAACTCATTCCTTAAAGAGTAATTCTCCTATGAAACATATATATAGGTCTCAAATCCATCACTCGAGTCGGATCCAGACCATCCAACCTTTTTTTTGTTTTTTTTTTGTTTTTCGTGCCTGGTTTTGAATTTTGGTCATGATCTTTACGTTATGTTAGACTTACTTTAACGGTATGTTACACCTACCTTTATGCCCAAATTTCATACCGTTAGCTTTAAAAAAAACTCAAGGTTTCGTACATTTTGTACATGTACCTTTATGTTTCATTATACATACATTAATTTTATGTTAGACCTACTTTTAGGTTATGTTAGACATACTTTATGTAGGTAGATCTAACATAATACAAAGGTAGATCTAACAAAACGTAAAAGTAGGTCACCTGGAGTGAATTTAGGTGGGTTTGAACGTGGTTACCAGAAGCGTTTAGGCGCGTGAAACGATCGTGGATGCACATTTTTGGGTGTGTTAACCGGGTCAACCCAAGTGCATGCATCCTAGATCCGTGTGTCTGACTCATATAAGTTTTGGTCTTCCTTAAATTACCTATTCTACTCTTATTCATAACAAATTCTTTCTTTTGCATAGTAAAGGAGTGTTGTTATGATCCATCTAAAAAATACTCAAATGCAACGATCGCACCGTGCGACCGACATACTTATAAAAGAAAAAACATACTTATAGCTAGCCATAAAAGAGATACTTATAATTCATGTTTATAGCTGTAAAAATATATATAAAAACACATATTTATAATTGAAAAACATATACTTATATTTATAAAACAAATACTTATTCATCACATGTGAGATCGTCTCATGAAAGACCATCTCCTGAAACATAATATGATATCACTTTAAAAGAAAAGAGACATTCAGGAAAGATCAGAGTTAAGGGAATATTAGTCATTTTAAAAAATTAAGGGAATATGGGGTGTTAATAACCCCACCCTTTTATTATTTATTTCCCTTGATTCACAAAACTACTTTCCAAGTAAATATACTATTCTATTTGGAATCTTTGGCTCTCCGTCTTCTTTAATTAGGGTTTTCCCCCATTCCTACTCTCTCTCTAAGATTTCCCCCATATATTCTTCTCTCTCTCTAAAAAGATTTACCCCGTTCCTAGTCCCTCTCAATTTTAGTACATTCATCGTTCCTTAAATTCCTTGGCATGGAAAACGAGGATAAGGAAATCAATTTCAAAGATTCAGTTATGGAGAAGGAAGATGAGGAAATCAATTACGATTTCGAAGCAACGATGGAAGAAGAGGAGGAGACAGCGCCGAACGGCGGGCTTCTGGTGAAGCTGAGGCTGCCGAAGGCGGCGGCGGAGGAAGACAGGGCGGCGGAGAAGGGCGGCGGGCACAATTGCAGGGAGTGCAGCAAGAGTTTCAGCAGTGGAAAAGCATTGGGAGGTCATATGAGCAGTGCCCATGTTCAAGCAAGCAAAGATTATTCTTACAAGAAGCTGAATTGCAAGAACAAGACAAAGAGGAAGCAAGAAGATATGATCGGATGTCCTCATTGCGACAAGACTTTTCCCACCGACAAATCCTTGTTTGGCCACATGAGATGTCACCCCGATCGCCAATATCGGGGCATGGAGCCCCCGCGGCCCGATTGTTCTTCCGGGCTCAAAGTTCAGCCTGATTCGGGCTCTTCTTCCACTTTTCAGGACTGGCCATCCACCAGCAAGAGAGGCCGCGGCTACGTTCGGGCCCCGGAAACCTTCTCTGCTGGCCACCAGCTACTCAAACTGATCAATGGTGGTGGGCCCGAATCCAACAAGATGCGAGAGATCAAGATCAAGGGGAAAGGGAAAGTGGGCCCGGAGAATAGTTGGTCTCCGGATTCTGATACGAAATCGGAGCTGTATAGAACCGCCATAGAAGTTCTGATGGAGGTGAAACGAGGTGAGATATTGAAGGGTGAGAAACGGGTTAGTGTTGATCAGGAGGAAAAGACGAGTATACCCTCATCATCATCATCATCAACAACAAGGACCCCGGAGAAGTACATCTGCGACAAATGTGGGAAAAGCTTCGACACTCATCAAGCACTGGGAGGCCACAGGTCGAGTCACAACAAGTTCAAGCTCACCATCGTCAACACTCGTGATCGTGATCGTGATCGAGATCAAAAGGACATAGCAGTCAAGAACAAGAAACAGAAGAAACAGAAGACTAGTGCTGCTAGCAATGGTGGTAATCATCAGAAAGTGGTTCTAGAAATTGATCTGAACGTGACACCTGAGGATGAGGACGAGGACGAAGAGGATGTTAATGGAGAGCATTGCATCTAGGCAAAGGTAGTACTACTCTTAGTTTAGGCCTTTTTTATTCTTCTTCATTTCTTTCATTGCAAAATATTTTAGGGTTTAATTTGTTAGTTTACTCTTTTTTTTTTTTTTTTTTGAAGTAAAGGATTTCGATAATGAGTTGGGCAATGTTTGAATGTTGATTGATTTTAGATACAGAATATGTATGGAGCTATAGTTCATGAGCATTGCATGCTGAGTTCTAGGGTTAGTTAACACGAGAAAACTACACTCAATCTGTGTATGAATGATTAATTATTCACCCCTAAATTATTGGTATTCAAACTTGAGCACTCATGTTGTGTTTCGTATGTGTTTTGGGGTGTGTAATTTAACATGATTATAATTGAAGCAGAAGGGGAAATCTCAATTTTAGTTCTATACTTTATGAGTTTCAATTTTGTATCGATTTCATTAGAAATGTTAATGCTTTGCCTAGCTGGTTGAAGCCAGAGTAGACACATCAACAATATTTTAGCATCCATGTAAATTTTTTCTAAAAACCTATAGCTAGAAGACCAAAAACTTGGAAAACGTAAAATCAGTGGTATATATAAGAGTGGACAAGACCTAACGTTATTTGATCGAAAGTGAAAATTTCCTAAAAATTGACTCTATATATATCCCCCAAATTCTGCTTAAGCTTGAATGTCTTTCTTTTTTAAGATCGATCAAAGAAGGAAATCAAACAGCACACTCAAGAGTTAAAGTGGTTCGCGCGGCATAATCAACAACCTACATCCACTGTCAAAGATCAAGATATTCACTAATCAATCGAGAGAAAAGCGATTACAACTCAAACTTAGAACTTAGGGTTCTTGATGAAAACACTCGGAAGCCCTAATCACTCAAGCCCACTTTCTAGATGATGAAATGCTCTCAAACTACAACTATATATAGATGAATACATGTAGAATGAAAGCCTTCTATCAATTTAACCACCCGCCAAACGGATACAAACGAATTTCAGTTGCAACCCCCGCGTATAAACCCTAACTGAAACCCAGGCCGGTCCATGCTTAAACAGGTTTCATGCAACTCCCGGTTCGACTCGTTTAGGTCGATTCTGAGCTTAATTCTTCCGGTTCCACATCCTACACCTCAAAATTTATTTTTCTGAGACACACATATGTATATCCCACATGCTGCATCATTACATTATTAGAGTATATTTTTACATACTTGTGGTTCTAAATTCAAAATATGTATGTAATATATATGTGCCAGGATCGATGTATATAATTTAGCACAAATTCTTATTATCCATGAATTATTCCCCAAAATCTTATATATATATTATTTATAAGTGTGGTTATGAGTTAAGCCTTCTCACATAGTAAAATTTGTGAGACCTAGTGATCAATTTAGATTTAGTATTGCATATTAATGGTTGATCTAATTATTAAATTCATAATTTTGTTCATCCCTAAATTAGTTTGTAAAATATAAATTAAATATTCAATCTTAATCATTAATCTTAGAGGTCTGATTAAATAAATCGATTCCTACTAATGTTTCTTATTCATTAATAATCTTTTCCGTTATTTTTTATTACATAATAGTCATAACTATTCATTTCCGTTGTTTGTTTGTTTTTTTCCATTGACCCGTCGCACTGGTCAATCATATTATAAAAATCTTTGAGGGAAAAAAAGAAAAAAAAATTCCTAAGAAAGTGTATTTTTTCTCTACATCATTTTTACTAATACTACCTCCATCCCGGTTGAATTTGCCTTATTTGACCGGACACGGAGGTAAAGAAAAAACAGTTGACTATTGATTTTTAAGATAATTAATTGGGTGACATTTTTGTAATAAGGGGGAAATATGGGGATATAAGTGTTTGATTTTTGTGACATTTTAAGATTATTTTTTGCTTTTAAGTGGCATTTTTGTAATAAGGATGAAATATGAGAATATTAATATTTGATTTTTGTTTCCATTTATGGGCTAACAAGTTCAATTAAAACAAACTAAAATGGCAAGTTGAGCTGGGACGGAGGGGATAGTTAACAACTGCACATAAATTTATCATATATGTTTTGAAAAAAATTCCAACTTAAGCATCATATTTCCTCCATAATAAGTGTCGTTTAAAATTTAATTTTTTATTCAAATTAAGTATTATGATAAGTGAGTTTTGAAGTTTGAATTTTGTTTCATAATAAGTGTCGTTTTATAATTTGATACACTTACTTTCAAATCATTCCTATTAATATTTCTAAGCTAAAATTAAGGGTTTAATATGATATCTTTTAAGAGATTGATTTGAATTTCCAATCTTGAATCATAAGTTCTTTAATTAAGTAACGATATATTTATCCAATTTTTATGTTCCTTAATATTCATAAAAAAAATTCTAAAATGATATTTATTATGGAACAGAAGGAGTACTATTATTACATAAAACCTATTGTGCATCAGTTGTGAATAGGTTGAGCTGACCCGAATCCCCGACACTTTTGAATATTTTATTTTATTCAGGTGTTAAGACTTTTATGTTGTATTAGAGTGACATTTATATACAAATATTTAACCTTTATATACAAATATCATGATTTTTATGAACAATAACTTAGAAGAAAAAATAAAGAAAAAGGAAGAATTTCAATGCAGTTCGATCAACATACCTTTATGTGAAATTAATCACACCTTTAATTAATGTTAAGTGAACATTTATATATTATATAATTGTATAATTATGATATTATACATAAAGGTGCAATTAAATCAAACAAAGATATGAGTAATATCTAATAATGGTGCATATGTACAAGAGTAGAGTAGGACTTGTGTGCCCCCGGGGTACGGATCCAGGATCCGTACCCCCAACCCGACCCGAATTATATATATATATTTTTTTCTTTTCTTTTTTCTTTTTTTTCCATCTTCTTCTTCTTCTCATTCTCCTTCTCCGATCTTCTTCTTCTTCTTCCTCCTCCTCCTCCTCCTCCTCTTCTTCTTCGATCCTCTTCCTTCTTCTTCTTCTTCTATGAAACTTGAAGTTAAGGAAGCAATGAACAGCAGCTTCTCTTGAACTAAAAGAAATACGACACATAGAGAGTAAGTTGCTTGTAGGTAAAGCACAATCAGTTATCAGATTTCACAGGTGAGAGTGTTTGGTTTCCCAATAGCGGCGCTCTTAAGGGACTGAAATCGAAGATCCTTGTCTCCAAACTTGGTCTTAGCATAGAGGGTCAGATAATCTTGGAAGCAGAAGTGGTTGGGAAGTAAGAGTTTCTGAGCCGGGGATATTATAGCATCTCCAGAAGGGTTGTAGAATGTTGCGATAGATAGCCTCTTATCATCCTTCATAGCCATAACACGGTGCAAAGCACTCTTGTACACTCCATTACTTAAAATTTCAAGGCAAGTATATGATACCTTAATCAATTTTTATAATACCATTAAGGTATTAGTGTAATACCATAAAGACATTTCGGTAATACCATTAAGGTATCAGTGTAATACCATAAAAGACATTTCTGTAATACCATTAAGGTATCAGTGTAATACCATAAAGACATTTCTGTAATACCATTAAGGTATCAGTGTAATACCATAAAAGACATTTCTGTAATACCATTAAGGTATTAATGTAATACCATAAAGACATTTCTGTAATACCATTAAGGTATCAGTGTAATACCATGAAAGACATTTCTGTAATACCATTAAGGTATCAGTGTAATACCATAAAGACATTTCTGTAATACCATTAAGGTATCAGTGTAATACCATAAAAGATATTTCTGTAATACCTATAGGGTATATGTGTAATACCAATAGAGTATAGGTGTAATACCCATCACTGAATCATCAACTAGGTAATCAGGTGTGTGTGGGGCGCACACCAGACTTGCTATGGGCGCGCGTGGCGGCGCGTGGGCGCGCGTGGAGGCTGCCCACGCGCTGGGTCGGATCTGGGGGCACGGATCTAAGATCCGTACCCCTGGGGTACACAAGTTTTTGCCCCACGAGTAAGTCTTGTGTGAGACCGTCTCACGGATCTTTTTTGATGAGACGGATCAATCCATAACTCACACTTAGAAATTCATATGAAAGTTTGTGGATATGGATTCAATTCATGGGTAATAAGGATCCGTCTCACAGAAACTATCCGTGAGACCGTCTCATATGAGTTTTTGCGTATGTACAAAGTGCACTGAAATTCCTCTTTTTTTTTTTTTTTTCAAGAGTTACAATACATAAAGATTAACATAGTTGACATAGTTGACATAAAATACACTTATATACATAAAGATGATTTTTGCATATGAATTTTGACCACAAAAAATATATTACGATAAAAACAACCACTTTCATCAATTTTAGGGTAAAATATTTCGATTATTTTTCTTGCTGTTTTTGTTTTTGTTTAATCGTAATTTCAAGTTTGGTAATTCATATATGATGTGTTGCCCAGCCCCTGTTTTGGAGTTTAAGGTTAATTCCATTTCATCAAATTTTCGTTAAACTCACCAGCTTCTTTAGAATTTGAAGAAATTCTCCGTATTTTAACTCATTGGAAAAAATTCAATTTTAGTCCATTTAAAAAGTCACTGTCCAATTTTCGTCCACCATGAACACGGTTTTCAATTTTAGTCAAATTAAGCCAAAAAACATCACTATTTGGTCCATTTTTGGCTTAATTGGACTAAAATTGAAAACCGCTTCAATGGTGGACGAAATAGTGACAAAAATGGACCAAATAGTAATGATTTTTGGCTTAATTGGACTAAAATTGAAAACCGCTTCCATGGTGGATGAAAATTGGATAATGACTTTTTAAATGGACTAAAATTGAATTTAACCCTTAACTCATTACATTCCTTTTGTTTACACTATATATATTTATTTTGGATGTTCCAATAATGTGACATATTATTTATTCATCAAAATTTGTTATTAGTGCATCTTATTTTCAGAACTAGTGTAAATTACTTTTAGAGTAGGTTTCTTGTGAATCAGGTGCATGGATCTTAGATCCATGCACCCGAGTCGGATCCGAGTTGGGAGGACCGTACTTTTTTTTTTTCGCACATGATTTTTGAAAAAAATCATATACCAATAGGTTATGTTAAACATAGTTTTACGTTGTGTTAGACATACCTTTATGTATATGTTAGACATACCTTTGTATATGTTAGACATACTTTTATATATGTTAGACATACCTTTGTATATAGTTAGACCTACCTACACATGGTTGGTCTAACTATACACAAAGGTTGATTTAACTATACACAAAGGTTGGTCTATTGAAGCAAATTTTGGGTGAGCTTCAACACAAGTTTTCAGCATGTGGGAGCGCGTGCAGGAGTGTGGGAGGCGCGTGGAAGCGCGTTTTGGTCTCGTGAACGGGTCGACCCGGTTGCACATAAAAGTTTTTGCCTTACTTTTATTATCCAATCCGTACGTCAATGCTCGAGCCTTGCACATTATTTTCCAGGGTAAATTTCAAAAGCGTCCTATAGGATTGGGCTCCGGTCGATTTTAGCCCCACAAGATCAATATGGCCCAAAAAAAACTAACAATGACCATGTCCGTTAGTTTGAATGGACGAAAAACGTTAAATGCCACATAATTAGATAAAATAATACAAATTAAATTAAAATAAGATGCCATATCATTAAAAGTAAGAAAAACACAAAATACAAAAAATTCCCAAATCATCATACGTCTTCTTCAACTGTTGCCTCACTATGGCCCAATGAGATCAACCATTCTTCAACCCAAATAATCATACAATACGCCGCCCGATGGGATCAAGTCTTCCCTGACATTTTCTGATGTCCTCTTAGCGAACAACGACAACGATGAAGGAGTGGGGCTAATTGAAATTCTATTTCCCTTCTTCGGCGAGCATCGATCTTCACCTCTCTGATAGGGTGGGCTGACATCGCAGCGCCGCGGCAGCCGTCTTCTTCCAATGTCGCGGTCGAGAAGCATTCGAAGCGTTTTCCGATGGTGGAGGTGAACGACTGGGGTGAAGATTGATTTGGGAATTAGGGCTGCAATTAGGGATAAAATTCAATGCGGGAATTAAGGGTTTGATGGGGCCCACTTAGATTCAAACCCCTCCAAATTTTAGGAACTAACAGACACGTGTCTAGCTCGTGATTTTGTCCTGTTAGTTTTTAATTAAAGTTTGCATGTGGGTCAAGTTTGATTAATTGTGGGTCAAAATTGGCCCAAGCCCAATCCTACCAGACCACATTTGAATTTTGTCCTTATTTTCCATAAACCTTTATGGGGTAGTTAATTAAAATATGATGAGATATTTTGTAATGTATGTTGTTTGAATGCAGGAACCTCTATATATTAATCGATGGGAAAACTCATTTTTCGTTCTCCCCAAAGGCCAATTTTATACTTGTATAACTGTATTCTACTAATTTTGGTCCTACAATTGAAAATTTGTCCAATTTTAATCATTTATTATTGAATATTTGATGTTCCGGCCCCATTCCATAAAATGTGCTACACATCCCCCAATTCATTGTTTTCAGTTAAAACATAAACGACACAAACACAGACACAAACGTGGATACTATTTCCCATATGGAAATTTTCTTTTGTATTATTTTACTACCTAAAATTATCACGTTTAATTGTATTAAAATAATAAAATATTGTATAAAAAAATTGGACAAAGAATTATGGGAAACTTGGATTCTTTATGTATAATATTTGTTGGTCCCCAAGTGGTAGTAGACTTAGAGGGGGTGAATAAGTCTACTCAAATTTTCAAACTTTTCTTTTAAGGCAAATGTTAAGTCACTCAGGCAGGTAGCTATCAAGCTTACTGTCTCAGTTGTTACTGCTTGAGTAGTTACCTTAGTGAACTTAATGAAAATAAAGTTTTATGCACAGTGGAAATTCTTTAAAACAATGCGCTTCTTTTCTGAAAACGTTTAGATGTTTATGATAAGGATATAAAACACAACAGCAAGTATGTAAGATATATAGAGGAACAACAGTAAGATCAAACAAAAAGATATATAAAGGTTCAAGAGTGGAGTAATCTCTCTTCGTCCTCTCTACTCCTTCACAAGGAGGAACTTTGTTAAGTAGAATGGTTGATTTACACAAGCCTCGCTTATACAACCTAAACCCAACAAGAACTGTCAGTCAATCCCACACAGGGTTACTGTACAGTGACCAAACTCAACTAGCTCACACAGAGCTCTTGTTCTTCTACTAAGAACGCAAATACTTGATCAGGAACAACCTCCGATCAAGCAACTCCTAACAGTCTACGAAGAATTAAGATTTTTTTTTCAACAACACAGGCGGCAAGCTTTAGAATGATTAGCTCTCTAGGCTAGAGGTTGCTTGCTGCTTAGATTGGACTTGAAACTTTCTAAAGGATTAGAATATGAATTGATTTGTTCACGAGAGCTTCGGCTTTTAAGTTGTTCAAGTTTTCTCTCTTCAAGTCTCAGTCCTCTTCTATTTATAAGCGATGAGAAATCTACCCGTTGGAGAGAGCATCATTCTTCGCAGCATGCATGAGGCGATGTGGCCTTCTCTGGTTAGTCCGTACGAAGTTGTTGAGATCGTACACTTCTGTTGTTGGAATCACCTTACTCAGTTTGACAGTCGGTCTGTCCCCCTTTTTATTTAATTATGTGGCACCTTTTGATTGGATGATTTTGTGGCTGTGCCTAACGTAAACTCAGTGTGCTTACTCCGAGGAAACTGTCTTTGATAGGTTGCTGGTGTCCATAAATGTCTTCCAGTAAACTAGCTTACTTGTCTTTCATTTAGCCAGCTCACTTGTCTTTCATTTAGCCAGCTCACTTGTCTTTCATTTGGTCAGCTCACCTATCTGAGTAGCATCCTCTCGCAGTAGCCTTCCAGTATCCTTTTAGCAACCTGCTGCAATGACCTATACTTAGTCATTTTTCTCTTTGTGCAGCAGGGTCTTCATTCTTTCTTCAAGCTTTAAGTCTTGATCTTCAAGCCTCCTGATCCTATACTAAAAAGATTTACAATAAAAACTAAATATTTAGGATTCTAAGCTTTAATCTATTACATGTTTTGTCTTCATCAAAATCTATACAATGTTCCTTACAATTCTCCTTTTTTGATGATGACAAAACTTCTTTTATGAGGATCAAAAGACTTAGCAATTTTATTAAGGACAATTAGCAGTATCCAAACAGAAAAACAGATAGAAGGAAATCAAAGCCACAAAGACAAGTTCACAAGAAGTGAGCTTTTCAGAACTAAATGCTAATTTTATTGAGTTGATAAAACATACAAAAAAGAACAGAACAAAAACTCAAAAGAAGC
Organism: Scutellaria baicalensis; assembly: GCA_005771605.1. Lineage (NCBI taxonomy): Eukaryota > Viridiplantae > Streptophyta > Magnoliopsida > Lamiales > Lamiaceae > Scutellaria > Scutellaria baicalensis. Next base: position 1,629,891 of record CM016726.1, read on the forward strand.
AAACAAATACAAGAAGAAAGAACAGACGACAGTATGATAAGGAGAGAGAGCTATCTTCATCTCTTCAACCAGGAGGCTCTGGGTCTTTCCACCAGTTCAGGATAGATTCCTGTTAGGTTGGTTCCATCAGCCTCCTCATCTCTGGGGTTTCATCGTACCTTAACCAAAAATCCTCATGGCCATTCGACTCTTCAGTCTCATCTGGATCTGCTGGTAAGTTTTCTGAAGCATTGGAGTGCCTCTCTGTGAGTTCTTCCTTTGATTATGATGGACTCCTTGCACAACTTAATGTAGTACTTCAGGTACACAGCCCGCTTGTGATTTTTGATCTGAAGATAACTTGGATTTGTGGCAGTAGGCAGATCGATTTCAGAGAGCTGCCACTCTTGAAACCTTGAGATTTTGACATCCAGGCTCCCATCAAGAAAAATGATTAAGGATTCCGGTACCTCTTTTTCTCGCCCAGCCAATCCTTCAAGGTCAGGTTACTTTTGAGGTGGATATAGTCTTGCAAGGCTTGCTTGGGCCTGGTTCACAATATGCTCGTCAGAAGCCTTGAACATCTCCTCGACCCTTCTTCTCTTCTCCTCCCTTTCATCTTGCCCTCTGCGTAGACCTGGATGAACTCTTGAGATAGCATCATATTTGCGTTTAGTTGATGCGCTATCTGAGTGTCCATGGGTTCCTCCTCTTCTGCTTCCTCCATTCCTCCAGAATCCTTCCTTGGTAAGATGGCGAGCTGCTTGCAAATGGAAGGATCCTCATTCCTCTGCAACTCTATCCTATTTACTGTTTCTTCCACCTTTTTATCATCATCATATTCTTGTCCTACTCCAAACTTTATCATTGAATGCATACTGATTAAGAGATCAATATGATCCTCTAAAGTTTGTTTCTGCTGGAACTGAGAATCATCGATTTTCTTCAGGGAGGAGGACATAGACTTCTGCTCCAGCTCCATGTCCAGCAACTTCTTCTCTTATGCATTGAGCTTGTCTTTCAAGCTTTTGATGGTGTCAACAAGGCCGATAGATGGGCTCCGAGAACTGATAGTCGCCTGAAGCTTGACCAGAGTTGCATTGAGAGTCTCGATCAGGAAGGAAGCTTGAAAGCGATCCTTCTTTACTTCAACTCTCATTTTCCGGCTAGTCTTGGTCAGGGACTTACCAACATTTTCCACTGCCTTGAACACATCTTCAATGGAGTTGTCTTCAGCATGCTGCACAGAAAGAGAAGGAGTTAGAGGATTGGATTTTTTGGCTCCGGTTGCACCCTGTTCACTGGATACACCATCATCACTGTCTGAAGAGCTGGTAAGCTTCTATTCATCAGCAGCCTCCTCCTCATCAATATTCTCCATAACTGCATTCTGAGAGACATCTCCCTTCCAAGACTGCATCCTCCTTATTTCTTCTTTAGAAGGCTCTTCCTTCTCCAAAGGCGCCTCCTTTACCTCTTTTAGCTTCTTAACAGCAGGTTCTATAGAAGCAGCCTCTTCAGCAGTAGGCTTTTTAGGAGCAGCCTGTCCTACTGGAATATCTTCAACAGTAGGCTCTATGTTAGCAGCATGTTCTGTTGCGGCCTCCTCTGCAATCATCTCACCATGATTCGCAGGATCCTCAGAAATTACTCCCTCTATCTCCGTTGGAGTAATTTCCTCAGCCGACATATCTTCTTCCATCGGTGGCTAATCATCAGAGGTTACTGGCATGGAGGTTCCTTCAATAAGTTGTTGTTTGAAGTGTTTCCTCTAAAAAGACAGCTACTGCATGGACTACCACCTTTTCAGCCTTCGGAGTATTTGACGGCTCCATCATCGGTGACTCAACCCTTTCGAAGGCGGCAGGAGCATCCTGGTGAACAGGGATGGTTCCTACGACATCTAAGACTTCCACTTCCTTATCAAGAAGGGCCTCAATGTCCACCAGTTGAATGAATGCCCCACTGGATTTATCTTTTGAAGCAGGTGGTGAAGGCATCCTCTGACTAATTGGCTGAACACTTAGAGGTTGCTCAGAGGATCCTGTTCCGCAGGAGGAACATTCACTTAGCTGGATGGGCAGGGGCCTATGCCTCATTCTAGTTTTCACCATACTTGTATCCAACGCCTGCTTCAGCATCCTTTCCTCTGCCTCATTCACTCCAAAGACCTCCGCCTGCTTTTCTGCGAAGCTCATGTCATCGTCGGCCTTAACCTGATTGGCAGCAGCCTCCAAGATAACTTCATCCTTGAAGTAATCAGGTTGCTCGATGGGCTTCTTCCCCTTCATCGTCCTTGGGGAAGGTGGGGGTTGTTAAAGAGGTGCAGCTTGCTTCCTCCTTTCTGAAATGACAGTAAACCGCAATTCTGCCTCCACATTATCCTGATACTCCCACCACTTCCTCCTCTGCAGCCCCTTGAAAAATCCGGTCTCTAGTACATTTTCCTCCTTAATATTCTCAACTTGTACCCAGTTCAGCGCCCACTCCTCCTCAGTGATCAAATCCAACCATTGGATAAGATCCTGGCATGGAAGGTGTCTGTATTCCTACCAGGTTATGAAGCGATCGCACAGCTTCTTAAATCCGACCTTCATCTTAACCAAGTCTAGGACCACTTCAATGTCATCATCATCCTCAGACACCTCTTCCTCCGGTCCCAACTGCTCCTTCAGCTGAGCAGTGACCTTCTGCACAGTGACCTCCGCCTGCACAGTGGTGAGAATCTCAAATTCAACATCCTTTTTCTTGCTCGGGGGAACAGGAAGAGGTAACATCACAGTAGGTGGTGGTGATGCGGGTGTCTCATCATCTGAAATTCTCAGCTTCCTCTTCAGTGTCTGGTTCACCCTTGGCCTCACACTCCATATCTTTTTCTGCTGCTGAGGTGGGGAAACAGTAACCGTCGAAGCCTCCCCTTCCGACGAGCTATCCTTATCCGGTTCCCCCTGAGTCTCTTTCACCTTCACCTCAGTAATTTTCCTGACTACTAGAGAGACATTAGTACCCTTCTTGGCAAATATTCTGTCATAACCTATAAACTTGCCCTTTTGAATGAGTTTAACCTTTGACAGGTCATAACCCATATACCATAAGATGGTATTGATTATGAGTCCATAGGTTGGCTTGCCAACCTTCTTCTCCACCTCCTCCTTGACCCTGTTGAACACATAATCGGCCCAGTTCACCTCTTCTTCCTCAATCGGTGCCATCATCATCCGGTACCTCAGGTTGGTATACTTGTTGAAGGAGCCTGATCGGTTCTCGATGATGTGGCAGCAGATGTCATGGAGCATCTGATACTCCACCTGATAGAGCTTCTTGTTACAGCTCTTGTTGAGGGTCAGTAGGTCGTCGGAGCCGGTGAACTTTTTCCAGTACTCCTCCACCTGGCCCTTTCCGTAGGTGGCCAGGTCACTGCCACTCATCCCTTTAGTGGGAAGCTGAAAGATCTTCCTAAGGGAGTTGGCTGATAGTTCAAAAGTCTTGGCTCCGACTCTGGACACTATATTTGTCTTGTCCTTGGAGACCTCGGTGTTAGCATAGAAAAGCCTCACGAGGTCCTCACAGTATGGCTCCTTGTAGTGCGAGCAGAAACCCAACACCCTTGATTGGTGAAGGCTGTGGAGGATCGTCTGCATTAGGTCAGTGGAGTGACCTTCATCCCTGATTGCTTTTAGTAGGATTTTCTCATCGATGAGACAACCATCCATAACTTGAGAGTTTTTGGGTGTCATTTGAGTAATAGGAAAGAAAGGAAAGTTTCTGCAAAGAGCACAAAGAAAGCATGAAGAGATTGCTAGGTTACTGCTTGTAGAAAGTTTGAGAGTGAAAGATATGAGAGCGTAAAGGTTTTTAAAAAGTATAAGGTTCCTATTAACAGGAAAACTCCTTGTGTTTTGATCAAGGGCTTAGATCAATTCAGAATATGAATGGTTTAACATCCTGCGGCTGAGGTTCTTGGCATTTAATGCGCTGATTTCACTTTTTGACTTTTCAAATTCTTTTAGGGACTAAACTGTAAAAAACCACCATTTTTGTTGGGTAACTGGTCCGGATTTGATGTCCCACATCTCGAGATTAGCAGTTTCTTCTGAACGTGCGCTTTTAAGGTTCCTGCGTGATGATTATGATTCCTAGTTGGCTCATGCTGATGTGTCCTTCAGTGAGCTTTGTCAGCAACCTACATCAGGATCCTTTGTCAGGGACCTTCCTCAGTAACCTTTTCATAGTTCTTTTTCAGCTTCCTGATATCTTCTTTTGCGAAGCTTCCTGACTTCCCCCTAAGCTGTAGAATGCTTAATAAAAGTTCATTTGAGAGTTTAGCTTAGTTTAATGATGCCTAATTCGTTTCAAAAAAAGGAAAATCTTGATTCATTGAGAGGTTTTGTAAAAATATCAGCTAGCTATTGATCAGTGTGAATCTTCTCTAGTAAGATATCCTTCTTTTCCACATCATCTCTGATGAAGTGGTGTCGAATGTCGATGTGCTTTGTTCTTGAGTGGAAGACAGGATTGTGTGTTATTGCTATTGCACTGGTCTTGTCACATATGATTGGAGTCTCCTTCTCAGTGATGTCGTAGTCACGTAGCAGTTGCTGTATCCATAGAATTTGCGCACAGCAGCTTCCTGCAGCAACATATTCAGCTTCAGCGGTTGAGGTTGTTATGGATGTTTGCTTCCTGCAAAACCAGGATACTAGGTGATTTCCTAGCATTTGGCAAGTGGCGCTGGTGCTTTTCCTATCAATCTTGCAACCACAGCTCATAAAGGGTCTTAATTAGATCCTTGTTGATAAGATATCTGTTCTACGTGTAGCATGTTGTGTTGGTTGTTTCTGTCCAAAATCTCTTTGGTAGCTCAGCTTCGGCTAACATCGTCCTGGTAGCTTCCTTCAGGGTCTTGTTTCTACGTTCAACAACTCCATTTTGCTGAGGTGTCCGGGCTGCTGAGTATTCATGCTTGATTCCATTGTTTGAACAGTAGGCTTCTATGAATTTATTGGTAAATTACGTTCCTCTATCTGTTCTAATCTTCACTATGCTCAAGCTTTTCTCTGTTTTCAGCTTCCTCAGGAACTCTGGTAGACATTGCTGAGTGTCTGATTTCTTTACAAGAAAGATCGTCCATGTGAACCTTAAGTAGTCATCTACTATTACTAAAGTGTAATTCTTTCCAGATAAGCTAATTGGTTCGATAGGTCCAAAGAGATCCATGTGTAGCATATCCAGTATCCTATCTGTAGATCGGTAGGTTTTGTTTTTGAAAGAGCTTTTTATTTGCTTCCCTTTCTGACATGCTCCACAAATAGCTTCCTTCTTGTACGCCATGTCAGGTAGTCCTCTGACCAGACCTTTCCTGGCTAGCTTATTTAAGGTTTTGAAGTTCAGATGGCTCATCCTTTTGTGCCACAACCAGTTAGCTTCTGATGTTCCCTTGGCTATGAAACAGGTAGTTATAGTTACTGATTCCCAATCAGCAACATAGACATTCATTCTCCTTGTTCCAGTGAGCTTAACCTCCTGAGACTTGTTGTCCTTGATCAGGCATTTGTTAAGGTTAAACTCCACAAAGTAGCCCTTATCACAGAATTGACTAATACTTAAAAGGTTGTACTTCAAGCCTTCTACATGTGATACTTCCTTGATGCAGGTCTTTCTCTTAATCAGGTCACCAGTGCCCTTTGTGCTTCCCTTGTAATTGTCTCCAAATATGACTTTGGATCCTTTTGAAGCTTTGAAGTTGATCAGACTCTTCTGGTTCCCAGTCATGTGCCTGGAGCAGCCACTATCAATGTACCATATCTCCTTGCTGCTTCATGCCACATGTTCCTGCAATCAAAGGGAAATTACTTCTTTTTAGGTACTCATACAAGTATGGGTCCTTTCTTGTTAGTTTCCATTATCTTCTTAGGAACCCATACTTGCCTTATAACAATTGTTTTGTTATAAGTTTTGTTGGTTCCTAACTTTCTACCAGTATCCTTAGGATATTGTATTTGTGTTTTATGTGCTTGTGGCTTCCTTATTTGCCTTTTAGGAACGTAGGTTCCTTTAGATTTAGACATGTGAGTCTTTGGCATATAGGAAGGTAGAGATCTTTTACCCTTTCTAGGTTGCTGTCTATAGCTCCTGCTCTCAGCATACTTTGGTTGCTGGAGCCAGCTTCTGACAGGCTTATTGTCATGGGTCACTGTAAGGAGTCTCTTTCCCTTTCCTGTAAAGCTTCCTGCATTTTTACTTATTGTTCCCCCCACGTTAGGTAGCTCATTTTTATGAGGGACAACTGTAGGCACAAATGCAGGTGCCTTTGAGGTGCTAGCTTTTGAAGTGGAAGCCTCTCCACAGTAACCTATACCCGCATGATCCTTCAGACGCCTTTGAATGTTTAACATTACATCTAAGTCTTTTGAGGACTTGTTGAAGGTATTTACTGTTTCAATGAGGACCTTCTTCTCACTTCCTAGCTTAGTGGCTTGCAAATTTAGCTTACTAACTTCAGCTTTGAGGTCACTGCATGCTTGACTTTTAAATTTTTCAAGAGCCAAGAGTCTTTCAAGCGAAGCATGCTCACTCTTAAACTTTATATTATCTTGTTTCAGCTTCTCATAGATTGAGGTAATTTGCTCAAAGTCGCTCATGATTTGCCTAAAAGCAGAAATCATGTTAAGCCTTTCATCAACTTGAATCGGAGGGTTAAGACATTCTACCTCCACTTCTGAATCGTCGTTTTTGGCTATAAGGCAGATTAGGGCTTCATTATCAGAAGATGAGTCTTCTGTTTCGCTATCGGTGGTTGACTCTTCCCTCTTTTATGTTTTCTCGGGTGTAGCTACCTGAGATGTTTCTGCTTCATCGATCAACGCCCTTAACTTCTGGTGTTCCTGCCTCTTTCTCTCTTACCTCATTTTTCGCTCATCTTCAGGATAGAGATGGACTTTAGGGTGTGGGCACTCTTTGGCATAGTGATCTGGCTTCCTGCAGTTGTAGCACAGGTCAGTAGCTTTAGCATTGGATTAAGGTGTCTGCTCACTGGTTCCAGCTTCATTCATCTTCTTTCTAAAGTTGTCTGTCCTAGAGTTCTTCCTGATGATCTTCTGAAATTTCTTCAGGAGTAAGGCGATGTCTTCTTCTGCAGTAGCCTCCAAGGTAGCTGTCTAGTCCTTTGACTTCTTGGCTTCCTGAGGCGACTGGGCAGTCAGTGCAGTAACCTTCGAGCTTCCTTCTCCATTCTTAACCTTTCTTCTGTTGATGTCAAACTCGAAGACTTTTAGGTCTGAGAAGAGATCGAACGTGCTCATGGATTTCAAATCCATGGACACTCTCATGGTTGTTATTTTGCTGTCCCATACAGCTGGAAGGGCTCTTAGCACCTTTATGTTTTTCTTCTTTTGATTATAGATTTTATCCAGGGATTCCAACTAGTCGATGATGGTCATGAATCTTAGGTCCATCTGTTCTCGGGTTTATCCAGGCAGCATCTCAAATAGTTCAAATTTCTGGGTAGTTGTAGTAACCTTGTTTTCCTTAGAAAGCTCGATGTCTTCGCATATCTGCTCGAGCTTTTCCCAAATATCCTTCGCAGTTTTGTAAGTTTTTACCTTACTGAAGGTACCTTTGTCGAGAGTAAGAAATAGAGCATTCTTGGCTACATTGTCAAGGTTTGCTCGTCTTCTTTCATCTGTTGTCCATTCTTCTCGTGGTTTCTCTACCACTGTAGGGTGCAGGATGACTCCTACATCTCTCTGTCCATCTGCGGCTTCGTCAATGGCTCTGGTGAACAGTGGGTTCACCTTGGTGATCTTTGGTGGTCCATCAATGATGACGTACCACATTTCATCATGCATGGCCGACAGATGTGCCTGCATGCGAATCTTCCAATCATCATATTCTTCAATAGAAAACATAGGCACTTAATTTCTGAGAGTCCATTCTCATATGCTATGAAAGATAATATAAATACTGGTTTCAGAAAATAGGTATAAAGGATTGATTAGTTAGATGGGACGTTTAATCCAACCTGTTCTGATACCACTTGCTGGTCCCAAGTGGTAATAGGCTTAGAGGGGGGGGGGGTTGAATAAGCCTACTCAAATTTTTAAACTTTTTTTTTAAGGCAAATGTTAAGTCACTCAGGTAGGTGGCTATCGAGCTTACTATCCCAGAGGTTACTGCTTGAGTAGTTACCTTAGTGAACTTAATGAAAATAGAGTTTTATGCACAACGGAAATTCTTTAAAACAATGCTTCTTTTCTGAAAACCTTTTAGATGTTTATGATAAGGATATAAAACACAACAACAAGTTTGTAAGATATATATAGGAACAGCAGTAAGCTTAAACATAAAGATATATAGAGGTTCAAGGGTGGAGTATTCCCTCTACGTCCTCTCTACTCCTTCACAGGGATGAACTTTGTTAAGTAGAATGGCTGATTTCGCTCATACAACCAAAACTTAACAAGAACTGCTAGTCAATCCCACACAAGCTTGATCAGGAAAGAAGAAAAGAAGAACGCAAATACTTGATCAGGAACAGCCTCCGATCAAACAACTCCTAACAGTCTATGAAGAATTAAGATTTCTTTTCAACGACACAGGCAAGCTTTAGAATGATTAGCTCTCTAGGCTAGAGGTTGTTTGCTACTTAGACTGGACTTGAAACTTTCTCTCTTCAAGTCTCAGTCTTCTTCTATTTATAGGCGATGAGAAATCTGCTCGTTGGAGAGAGCATCCTTCTCCGCAGCATGCATGAGGCCACATGGCCTTCTCTGGTTTGTCCGTACGAAGTTGTTTAGATCGTACACTTCTGTTGCTACAATCGCCTTACTCAGTTTGACAGTCAGTCTGTCCTCCTTTTTGTTTCATTACGTGACACATTTTAATTGGATGATTTTACGGTTGTGCCCAACGTAAACTCAGTGTGCTTATTCTGAAGTAACTGTCTTTGATAGGTTGCTGGTGTCCATTTGTCTTCTAGTAAGCTAGCTTACTTGTCTTTCATTTAGCCAGCTCACTTGTCTGAGTAGCATCCTCTCGCAGTAGCCTTTCAGTGTCCTTTTAGCAACCTGCTGCAGTGACCTATACTTAGTCATTTTTCTTTTTGTGCAACAGGGTCTTCATTCCTTCTTCAAGCTTTAAGTCTTGATCTTCAAGCCTTCTGATCCTATATTAAAAAGATTAACAATAGAAACTAAATACATAGGATCCTACGTTCTAATCTATTTCATGTTTTGTCTTCATCAAAATCTATATAAGGGTTAAAAGCACTTAACTACCCGAACTATACCCCATTTTGTAGTTTATTGTAAAAACTTTTTTTCGTTGTACCGTCCTCATTAAACTTTGCGTGATTTGCAAAGTACAGTAAATTGCCACTTTCCGGCTGGTTTCTCCGGCATACACGAAACGACGTCGTTTTGAGTAAGGGCATTTATGACTTTTCCAGAATCAAAATTGTTGGATACATTTATAGAATGTTTTGATGAGACAAATCCTTAAAGTAACTCTAGTATGCATAACCAATCTTAGGATAGGTTACTGCAATAGAGTTACCACAGAAGAATAAAAGAAACAGAGAAAGTGTCAATGGAAGGATACTGAAGAGAATGGTTATAAAGAATCGGATGAACTAATAAGGATATTATTGACTTCAGGAAGCTACTGAAAGGAACCTCGCCAAAGCAGAACACAGCGGGACAGAAAGCTACCTATAAGACCATGCCGAAAGCATACTGCATAGGCAGCATGCTACAGAAGCCTCGAGCCACCAAAAGGAGCAAGCTGGAAGAATAAGCTCCAGAGTGAAACCAGAGGAGGAAGCTGCAATGCAAGCATAGGGAGAAAAGTCAAAGTTACCAGTAGACACAAGAAGTTACCGGTAGAGAGAAAAGAGAAGAGGACTCAATCAGAAGAAGACACGTGGAAAGCGAAAAACTGGCGTGTGTCAGGAATGCGGCGCAGAAATGATGGAAATTTGTCTACCTTCAACGGGCAGATTTCACACCCTATAAAGAGGAGGACTGAAGATTGAAAATGAGGCGTGCGTAAGAGAAGCACAGAGTGTACAAGAGAGAAAAGAAGTGAGCACATCAAAATATCCAAGCTCACAGAGAGAAGTGCAAAAGAAGAGAGAAGAGCTTAAAAGAGAGAAGCGTAGAAGAAGGGGGGAGCCATAGAAAAGAGAGTGTTCAAAGAGAGCTGATGAAAAGAAGAAGAGCTCGAACACTCCACACCCCAAGAAGATGCACACCTAGTCTACCAGTCAGTAGCAAGCTTTAGCAGAATCAATCTGCATACGAAGGTCAAGCTTGCTGCACCCAGTTGAAGAAGAAGGAGATAAACCTCTTTAAAAGGTTGTCTCGGAGTACTCAGTGCGAGGAGTAATGTCCTGCTGAGTTTACCACTTTCTAGGAGAGAAAGTGAGGACCCTAGGTGGGTAGAGTAGGATCCTGTGTGGGTCAAGAGAAAGTAGACAAGTATCTGTGTGAAGGCATGCTACTTACTTGTTAAGGGTGGGTTGTAATAGATAGGTCTATATAAATCAACCAGCTTAGCAAAGGTTCCCTCCTGTGTGGAGGAAGAGAGGACGTAGAAGGATTACTCCACCTTCGAACCTCTATACATTCTTGCGTCTTTATATGCTTACTGCATTTCATGCATACATACACTCTCTCTTATAAAGCTGCACATCTTCTACTCGGCTCAGTAATAAGCTTCCGCAAACCACTCTAATCAGTAATCTCCCAAAAGGTTACTGGTATTAGAAGTGAGCCGAAAGAGTTAGAAGAAAAAGGGAAAAAGAAGGTAGGCTTATTCACCCCCCCTAAGCCTACCTACAGCAGTTTTGGGACCAACAAAAACGCCGTCGTTTTGATGGGCCTTCTTCAACCCCTTTTACAGCCCTAATAAAAAAACGGGAAATAGAGTTAAATAAAAAGTACAGCAAGCAATTTCACCCGAAAGTAAAAAAAATTCACCCCAAAATTTGACCAAGCTCTCAGTCTTCGATTGCGATTGTTTGGAAAGTGAGGGACAAGGACAATGAAGAAGGTGTTCTTTGGCCAGCATATGGTAAGTAATCTGGTTTTGATGATTTTTGGGATTAGGGTTATGGATAATGGGTACATAGGTTTTGATTTGGGGCTTTGGGGAACTACTGCAAATGGGTAAACACATGCTTGGGGTTTATTTCGAATTGGGGGTTAGAACTATTGGGTTTTATTTGAATTGGGGGTTTAATTGTTGTTTTGATTTGGGGGTTTAGGGTTTTATTCGAGTTGGGGGGTTAAACTGTTGTTTTATACATGGGGGTTTAGAGTTTTATTCGTGTTAAATGATAAACTGTTGTTTTGATTTGGGGGTTTAGGTTTTTATTCGAATTTAGGGTTAATAAAAATGGGTCTTGTGGTTTTGATTTGGGGGTTTAGGGTTAACTATAAATCACTTTCACATGCTTGAGGTTTATTATATTTTAGGGTTAGGGTTAGGGTTAGGGTTAGGGTTAGGGTTTGGATTTGATTCCACTTCTCTTATGTTGAAACTGCAATTTTTCTATTTTCCTATTAGATTCTGAGTTGTCTAACGTGATTGGATTACTGAGTAATACACACAATTATTAGATGATGTTGAGAAGATTATTATACACTTGTTAATTCTTATCTTATTTGCATATTTTTCTCTTTACAGTGAGTTTATTAGTGAGTTCAAATAGAACAAAACTTTGGTGAATTTTGTCCACAGAAATGCAATGAAATTCAAGATGTTAGTTTCTGCATATTAGGTCTAATAATTTGTTGTTGCAATCTGACCCCTTTTTGTAACTGTTAGATTCTGCCTTTTATTTTATTTTTTGTGTTGTAATATGTGGTTGTTCTCTGTGTTGGTAGGCCATAATTCTGAATTTTTCACTATTAGATTCCATTATAATGGAATGTTTTTGGATTTAGGAAATAAATGTTATTCAGGGGGTGACATAGGTCATATAGATTTCTGTAATTCTGATATTTCTCTCCTTGAATTGCAATCTAAGGCCACTGAGTTAGGGATACAAGATGTTAAGGCATTTTATGTTAGTCAAACTGGGGTAAATGACAACACATCTTGTTTACTTGTTAAATCTGACATTGATGCAATGAATATGGTTCATCACATATATGAGAATAGGATGGTTGGTAATTTTGTTGATCATAATCATGTGGAGTTCAATGAGTTCATTAGTGAGGTTGTTAGTAATATAAATGATCTTAGTTTTAGTGCTCCTGAACCTGATGAAGTTCATGAACATGATAATGCTGAAAATGTTGAAGTGGAAGACCCTAACTCAGCTGGATTAGGGAATGTTAGTCTCGAAAATCCTGCCAATGATAATGATGAATTAAGTGATAGAGAAATCCCTTTCCATTTTCTTGATAGTGATGATAATTCTGATATAGAAGAGGGAAATTGTGTGGGTTCTGATTCTGATTTATCTGTCTTAGTTGATAATGACTGTGATCTATCCGATGATGATGTCTTGTTTGATTCCCATGTTGATTATGATGTTGAGTGGGGTGGGTTTCAAATGAGTGAAAAAAATGATGGGGTAGAAAAAGATGTGGATGTTGGTGTGGGTACTAGTAAAACAAAAGGCAAGGGTGTGAGTGATCAGAAGTTGCCTAGTTTTGAAGTAGGGAAAGAGTTTGTTGACATGCATACCTTTAAGAGTCTGGTTAGGGATCATTCCATTATGCCAGTGAGAGAGATTACTTTTCCTAACAATGATAAGACTACGGTGCAAGCTAGATGTAAACATCCTATATGTAAATGGTCTATATATGCTGCTAAGATGAGGGATGAGAACACTATTGTGGTTACAACTCACAATCCTAAGCATAAGTGCCGTAGAAAACAGTCTAATATTAATGCTACATCTAATTGGTTGGCAGAGAAGTATAGGCATAAATTGGTTTCTGATCCTAAGTGGCCAATTGAGTCTATGATGTCAGTCATGCAGAAGGAAGTGAAACTTGTGTTTAGTAAGCATCAGATGTATAGGGCTAAGAAAAAGGCACTTGCACTAGGTAATTTTGGGGAGGCTGAACAATATGTTGTGTTGTGAAGATATGCAGAAGAGATTAAGAGATCTAATCCCAATACCACTGTGAAAATTAAGTGTTATCAAGTAGATGAGCAGTCTTTTTTCAGAAGGATGTACATATGTTGGGGGTTCTTTGAAGAATGGGTTGTTAGAGGGCTGTAGGAGGGTGATTTGTCTTAATGGATGCCATCTGAAAGTGCCTCAGATGGAATCCTATTATCTGCAATGGGGATAGATGCAAACAATAGGGTGTATCCCTTTTGTTATGCTGTGGTTGAGAAGGAAACTGGGCAAACCTGGAATTGGTTCCTTGAGTTGATGACAGATGATCTAGGTATACAAAATACCTATGAGTGGACTGTAATAAGTGACAAGCAGAAGGGTTTATTAGATGTTGTTGAGAAGTGGCTACCCATAGCTGAACATAGGTTTTGTGTCATGCACCTATACAGCAATTTCAAATTAACTCATAGAGGATTAACCTTGAAACAAATCCTCTGGAAGGCTGCAAGGGCTAGTAGGGTCACAGACTTTGATGCTGCTATGTTGGAGATGAAAGAGAGGAATTCTGAGGCTTATCAGTGGCTGTTGAAAAGGCCTCCACAGCATTGGAGTAGGAGTCACTTCAGAGAAGTTGCCAAGATAGATATGCTGTGCAATAATCTTTCAGAGAGCTTCAGTGCAATGATTACAAGGGCAATGAATAAGCCTATAGTCACTCTATTGGAGACTATTAGGCTGATTTTAATGAAAAGGGTTCATCAAAGAAGGGACAGGATGATGAAGTATGATGATGATATATGTCCAATGATCAACAAGATTTTAGAGGAAAACAAGAAGAAAGCCATAGACTATGTCTCCCATTGGAATGGTGAGAATGAATTTGAGGTTGAAAACTGTATGGACACTAGATTCAAGATGAATGTGGGAAGAAAACTTGTAGTTGTAGGAGATGGGAGCTGAGTGGGATCCCATGTGTACATGGCATCAGTGGAATGTATTATTTGTCTCTGAAGCCTGAAGACTATGTGGATGAGTGTTACAAGAAGGACATATTCATGAAGTCATACACACACATGATGGGAACCATTGATGATATTGCTATGTGGCCAACAGTGCATTTCACCCCTCTCCAACCACCCAAAGTTGAAAAATTGTCTGGTAGACCAAGATTGTACAACAGAAACAGAACAAATGATGAGGACAAGAATAGAGCATCTACTAGCAAAACTGTGAAAGTTGGCAAAGATTGTAAAATGAAGTTGGGCAAGAAGGGTGTGATCATGACTTGCTCTAAATGCCACCAGCCAAATCACAATGCAAGAGGCTGCCCACTCAACCCTGCCAAGAAGGAGTCTGCAACTGCCAAGAAGGTCTATATTTAGGTTTCAAGTCTATGATGTTTTTCATGCTACATATGTTCTAATCAGTGTTACTAACCACTTGCACTTGTCTATGCTATACAAGATGATTCACATGTTGATAGGGAGGCTGAAAGTGTGAGAAAGGAAGAACCTCTAAAAAAGGTATCAATCTGTTGATTTCACATATTTAATTGATTTCACATAGATGGTGTTGATTACCTTGTATATTGCTACATTTCAGTGTGGAAAAGGGAAACAAAAGGGTAAAGACCCCATGGTAACACCAGCTATAGAAAATCCAGTGAAGGTATACTTAAGTTCTACTTAACCCCTTTTTTCTATAGTCACTATGGTGTATTGACTTCACAATGTGGACAGGGAAAAGACAAGGGAAAAGCTCCCATAGTAAAATCAGATGTAGCTGAAAAAGTGAAGGTATATACTTTTGTATTTCTGATTTCAGTTGTTTTTGAAAAGTGAAGGTATATACTTTCATGTGTGAAATACTTACTTTTCAGTGTGGAAAAGAGAAAAAAGAGGGAAAAGCTCCCATGGTAATAGTAGACACATAAGAATCAGTGAAGCTATGAAATAGTATATATTTCATCACATTATTTTTGGTGTATTTTAGACCATTAATTGAAGTTTTCTGTGGTTTCTTAGATTGATAAGAAGAGGAAAGAGTGTGAGGGTCCACATGTGGCTTCTAGGAAGGGAAAAAAGATAAAAGATGTTGTGATTGGTTCACCTTAGAGACAGATAAGAAGAAGCTCCATCAAAGCTGCAGATGAAGAAGTAAAAAGGATAACAAGAAGTTCCAGTCAAGGCAAAGTAAGAGATTTTGCTATTTTATGTTAACATGCTACTTGATCACTTTTTTTTTATGTTTCCACTTACAAACAATCTGTTATTAATGCTAGGGGCTAGAAAAAGAAGGTGCACCAAGACTCAGTAGGGGCATAACTCAAGATGTAAGATTTTCCACCAAAAAAGGAAAAAGTTCAAAGAAGATGTTTGTAAGTGGAGATGGCAGTGAGCTTTCATCCCTAGATGTATAGGCATTCTGGAGTTGATTTTGAGTTAAGCTGAAACTTTTTGCACAACTACACTTCTGGTTTTTGCACAGTTGAAGTAGGGATCTTTTTTGTACATTTTGCACAGATGGGGTACGATTATTTTTTGCACAACTTTGATAGATGCAGTTTTTGCACAACTATAATTTGATCATTCCTTTCCATTTGTTGAGCATAGCTTTTGCTTTTGTCTTAGTTGATATAGTGAAAGTGTTGTTTTGAACTTATCTTCTATTGAATGAAAATATTGGGATTATTCTGGCCAGATTTACTTTGGTGTGTTTTTTTTGTTATTCAATTTTGCATACATTGATTCATTTTGCACAGATAGATTGTAAAAAGAAATTTGAAAACTTTTGACAGATTCATTTTGCACAGATGAAATAACTTTGCTTATCAATCCAAAAAAAAGAGTGATCAAAACCATGTGTCAAAATGCAATCCACATTGTTATCAAAACCAAAATAAATTCAACATCCATATGTAACCAAAAGGAATTCAAAATAGATTGATGCAAAATGTGTCAAAAATGTGTCAAAACATACATTAACAAACAAAATACATCAAGTGTTAATCATCTCAAAATAGATGTGCTCCTAATACATATAAACTAAACAACATCCTAATCACTTAGCAATCCACAACATAAAGAAGGATATTGCTGCCAACCATAACCATTTCTCCCTTTTCTCCATGGTTTTTGTCTTCTGCAATTCATTTTCAAGATGATTCACACGTCTCAACAAACCCGGAATAATGTGGCAAACTCTTTCACACATTAGTGGATCAATCCATTTGAAAAAGTTGCTACCTTCTAATTTCTGCAAAAAATGTTTTAAGAATCAAAGTTCTACATTTTACTTGCGTTCACCAATTTCTGCAAAAAAACTACTACTACTTTAGCCAATTTATCCAAACCAACATCAAAATTGATACATTCACCAGAAAAGTGGCATTAAACTGGGAATCGGGGAATTAGGGTTCATGTGCAATTTTCTATTTCTTTTGCAAAATTCCCAAAATTCACACAATTTTTATATATTTTCAGTGGAGATTCGAAATACTCAAAAAAACCCAGCATAAACTTCTCAAACAAGGGAATTTTGTCACCCTCTTAGGTATCGAAAATAGATGGTAAAAAGCTCCATACTTACATGGTATCTATCGCATGTCAAATACCTTCTCCCAGGGTTCAAGTTCGTCCACGATGTGAGCCTTTTTGTGCGCTTCCCACAGTCACACACATTGTCCATGGCAACAGCTTGGAGTTTGGGAATTTTGCCTGGGTGAAAAATTTTCGAAGCTTGCTGTATATTTTTTTTACTCTATTCCCGTTTAATTAGGGTTGTAAAAGGGGTTGAAGAAGGCCCATCAAAATGACGGCGTTTTTTATTCTGAAAAAGTCGTAAATGCCCTTACTTAAAACGACGTCGTTTCATGTATGCCGGAGAAACCAGCTGGAAAGTGGCAATTTACTGTACTTTGCAAATCACGCAAAGTTTAATGAGGACGGTGCAACGAAAAAAGGTTTTACAATAAACTGCAAAATGGGGTATAGTTCGGGTGGTTAAGTGCTTTTAACCCTCTATATAATCTTCCTTACAATATTTTCTTATTTTTATACAGTTTTTTATTTCGTCATTTAAAAATATGATTATTACAAATTATATTCCTTTATTTTGTTCAGACTACTTTTATTTTTCTGTATAATATGTTCTTATTTTAATACAATTAAATATGTGACAATGATTATACGATTTCATAAATTCTAACGTGGCAAGCAAAAAATCTGACGTGTGAGCCAAATTCCAATAGCCACGTCAACAATTTTGGTTATTCCAACAATAAAAAAGTCTAGAACTAGAAAAAAATCGATAGTTAAGGGACCAAATTGAAAAATCTCAAAGTTACACCAAAATTGAACAAGACCTGAATTACCAAACTAAAATTAATATTTCCCCTAATTTATATATATATATATATATATATATATAGATCCTGAATAATTAATACTAGCTCCGTCCCAAAATAAGTGTCGTTTTAGCAACAAAATTTGTCCCAAAATAAGTGTCGTTTTTGGATTTCAAGACATACGTATATACAATATACCGAAGATATATACCTCTATGCACTTCTCCCAAATTAAATTTTGTTTATAAGAAAGGAAAAAGAAAAAGACTCGTCATAAATTAAATTTAAATATGGGTAGATCAGACTTTTAATCATATTTCTTAAATAAAGTGTAAACTGTAAAAACGAAATTTATTTTGAAACGGATGTAGTATTTGAGTTTGAATTTTAACTGCTGAAGTAATTAGTAATCAAAAGGTCGAAAAATAATAATTAAAATAAATTAAGTTAAATAAGTGAAGCGCAATGTAGATTGCAAATTAGACACCTTTTTATTAATTTCCTCAATTCACAAAACCAATTTCCAAATTTATTTCTCCTATTTCGTATTTTGCCTTTCCGCCTTCTTTAAAATCAGGGCTTTTGATTGCACTCTCTCTCTCTCTCTCTCTCTCTCTCTCCTCTTAAAAGATTTTCTTCAAGAATTTGATCCATCTCGATTTTCCTACTTTCTTCGATCATTTTTCAAGATTCAGTGATGGAGAAGGAAGATGAGGAAATCAATTGCGATGCTGAATCAGCAATGACTGAAGAAAAGGAGGTGGCAGCTGGATCGGCGGGGCCACCGTCGGACGGCGAAGTTCAGGTGACGCTGAGGCTTCCGAAGGCGGAGGAGGAGGAGGAAGACACGGCGGCGTCGAAGGGCAATTGCAAGAGTTTCAGTAGTGGATTAAAAGCTAATTACTCTTACAAGAAGCTCAAGAATTCAGATGGGGAGCTGCATGAAACCGCCATGATGGAGAAAAAGACAAGTATGCCCTCATCATCATCAAAGAAGCACGTCTGCAACAAATGTGGGAGAAGCTTCGACACCCATCAAGCAATGGGAGGCCACATGAGGTCGTGTCACACCAGGTACACGATCACCATCGTCAACACTCGCGATCGAGATCGAGATCGAGAACTAGTTGCAATCAAGAACAAGAAACAAAAGACTGGTGAAAGCAATGAGGTTGGTGCTGCTGATCATCCGAACACGAAGCCTAAGGACGAGGACGAGGTGGATGGTAATGCAGATCATTAATACTAGTCTTAGTTTAGGCCTTTTTTTTTTTCTTCATTTCTTTCATTCCAAAATATTTTAGGGTTTTGTTATTTTGCTGCTTTTCTTTTTTCCAAGTAAAGGATTTGGTGGCACTTAGCTGAAAAGGCAGACTATATTGGTATTTTAGGGTTTGAATATTGATTGATTTTAGATACAGATTATGTGTCGTGCTATAGATGACCATTACTGAATTCTAAGCTGGTTAGTTAACACCATCAAATTATACTCTTATCTGTTTATGAATGAATTTTAATTAACACCCCTAAATTATTTATAGTCAAACATGAGCACTCACTACAAGAAAAATGCACATAGACTATGCCCCTAAGACAACGGTTTTTTTAAAAAACCGTTGTCGTAGCCAAAATTGGCGTTTTCGTAGACAAAACCGTTGTCGTAGGGCTGAAAAATGCGCTCATAGACAACGGCGCTTTATTGGTGGGTCAAAAATGAGTACTCAGAAATATCAGAGTATATTTTCACATACTGGTGGCTCTAAATAGAAATATGTATGTGTTAGGTTGTATATAATTTAGCATATATTAACCTGGGAACGATAAGCAATTTGCCTAGAAAATTCTGCTGAAGTTTCCAATTAAAGGGAAAAATTCATTTTACGTCCACTTAAAACGCTACTGTCCATTTTACGTCCATTTATTTTTAGGGTTTCACATTTAGTCCAATTAAAACCAAAATCGACCAATTTTGGTCAATTGGGGGCGATTGCATCTCAATCGCCCCCAATTTTGAATTTCTGATAAGCCACGCAGCTGCCACGTGTGCTCCGATAAGCCACGTCGGCTGCCACGTGTGCTTCGATTAAGCCACATCAGCTGCCACGTGTGCACCGATAAGCCACGTCAGCTGAACTCAGTCAGAAAATCGATCTCCGGCGGCCAAATGACCAAAATTGGTCAATTTTGATTTTAATTGGACTAAATGTGAAACCCTAAAAATAAATGGACATAAAATGGACAGTAGCGTTTTAAGTGGACGTAAAATGAATTTTTCCCTCCAATTAAATTTTGTTCATCCTTAAATTTGTTTCTAAAATAAAAATAAAATATGCGATCTCAATCATTAATCTTAAAAGTCTGATTAATTAATCCTACTGATGTTCTTAATTATTAATAATCTTTTCCGTAATCTTTTATATATTATATATGACTCATAAATGATAGGAAAAAATTTGCGTACCCCCGATGCACCGTACCCCCAAAGATATTATTAGTTTGGTATTAGGTATATATCCATGAGGTATTATTGGTGTATTCATAAGGTATTAGTTGTATATTCTTGAAGGTATTAGTGGTATGCTCATAAGGTATTAGTTGCATATTTATAAGGTATTATGTGTATAATTGAAATATATGTTTTAGTGAAGGTATTATTCAAGGTATTACTTTTTACATGTTAAGGTATTACTCATATTATTTAATGGTATTACAATAAATGTTTGGGGGCACGGTGCCCCGATGACACACAAGACCTACTCTAAATGATAAATTCTGTTGTTTGTTTGTTTTTTCCGTACGTTAACCCGTCACACTAGTCAATCAAATAATTTTAAGAATCTTTAAGAAAAATTTTTGTTGTGAAGAAAGTATATTTTAGTAAAATTTTAATATTTTATTAAACCAGTACACATAAATCTTTAAGTGTGACCTCAATGTTGTATTACTGTGACTTTTTTCACTACAAGAAATTCTCTCATAGACTACACCCCTAAGACATGTGTTTTATCAAAAAACCCTTGTCATAGCTTAAATTGGCGTTGTCTTAGATAAAACTGTTATCGTAGAGTACAAAAATGCTCTCATAGACAAGGGTTTTTCATTGGCGTAGTCGTAGAGGCGAAGTCGTAAGGTAAAATTGAGGCCTAAGACAACAGTGGTGACTTGAGGTTGTCGTAGATGCGTAGTCTTAGGATAAAATTGAACCCTAAGACAACGCTTATGATATGAGGTTGTCATAGAGGTGTAATTATTGTGCCCTAAGACAACGCTTATGATACGAGGTTGTCATAGAGACGTAGTCATCGTACCCTAACACAACGGTAAATTTTTAGCGTTGTCATAATATCATAATAGCGTTGTTGTATACTAAGTTTAAATTTATAAATTTTCTTTTATTACATTTACATTATATATGTAAAAATTTAAAAATTACTAAGGATATATAATGTAAAAAGTGGAAAATTACATAGGGTAAAAATTGAAATACAAATCCCCAAATTGAAACCCTAGATCCCTCCCTCCACCCGTCGCCCCGCCGCCTCCAGCTGTCGCCCGATGCCCCGCTCCCTCCTCCCCTCCAGCCCTCGCCGCCTCCAGCCCTCACCGACGCCTCCTCCCCACGCCTCCGCAGCCTCCCCCGCTGCCTCTAGCCCCACCTCGCGCACCCACGCCACGGCTGTCTCACCGCGCACACCCAAGTCGCCAACAGCCGCCTCTCCTCTCAGCTCTTGCATCGCTACGCACCCATCCCCTCCAGCCACTCGCACCCATCCCCTCCAGCCGCCTCGCCGTGCGCATTCCCTCCAGCTACGCATTCCCTCCTCCGCCTAATGCTAAATCTTCTGCTTCAACTTCATCTTAATTGTTTTTTGGATCCAAGAATTTGATGAATTCATCGAGAAATTCGTGGGTTTTGAATAAAATGTCAATCTTTACAGTTAAAAAGATGAACCAGTTGAAGGTTTCCGCTTCCGTTGCAGCGGCGGAGAAGCCACCGACGGTGCCGGAGATTGTGCTGCAACCCATCAAGGAAATTTCCGGTACTGTCAAGTTGCCGGGCTCTAAGTCACTTTCTAACTGTATTTTGCTTCTTGCTGCTCTATCCGAGGTGATTAACTTGCTTATGCCTTTTGATTTGAAATTCCAAAAATGGTTTGAGATATAAAAATGTATTAACTGTTGTAAGGGATCTTAAAGTTAAAATTATAGTTTGGGTTCTCCAGTGGGATTAAGTTTTGGGGAGTTAGATGCCTCTCGAGTTCAAGATTTTGTAGGTCTTATTGTATAGTTGAATTCATATATGGATGTGTAATGTGTTTGTTTGCACGCATATTTGTGATGTGTTATTCACATTTATTGATGCGTATAGATCTGACCTTCTTATGTGATTTTATTGTAATAGAAGTAATGCATGTGTGTGTGTGTGCGCGCTTATTTGTTATAATGCTGAACTTGATAGGTATCATCAAATAACTTTATTACTTATCGACAAGGTTGAATAATTTTTGATATCTGATGTATGTGGTATTTATTGTCCTGACCATGCTTGTTGTGAGGGCGAAGACTGATTTCATTCTGCAGCCCTCCATTTTGCTTTCCAAATTGAAATGTTTTTCTGATTTTTCCGAGCAAATTCCTCGAAATTACATCTAATTCTCGAGCTTCTCTGTCTGTTCTTCTCCCTAGCTATCCCCTCCTCCTCTCCACGCCATCGCTTTCCCTTGTCTCTCATTGCCGCCGCTGCTTTAAAACCCTAGCTATCTCTCGATCATCCCCTTGCCGCTGTTTCCCCTTCTCTCTCTCATCGCCGTCGCTGCCCCCTCTCTCTCATCGCCGTCGTTGCCCCAGTTGCTGCCCTCGCCGTCTATCTGTGTGTTTCTTCATTTGTTTATCGTGTCATGAATCATGATTGTATATTTTAGTTTGCAGGATTTTGGATTCCAGTTTCAGCTAAGAAATCTCAGAACGTTGTATTGAATTGGACAAAAAATGGTGGGCTTCCAAATGAATGATCGGAAAAGTGAGTTGATTACACTTTTAATTTTGTTATTCTTGTGTGTGTTGGTGGGCAAATTATTTATGAAGAATTATAAGAAATTGGTTAATAAACACCAAATGTTGTTTCCAGTGATCATAAATGAATGAATTGATTTGTTGTTTGATTCTACATAACTCTGCTAAGCTATCATGGATTGTTTATATAATACGTTACTTGATCCTCATTCCTATGTTGTTTCTCTTTGGATATGTAAGCTATATAGAAATAGTATTTAAATAATGATAGCTTGGAGATATTTGCAAGCTTTTGATCAAAATTTTGCTTGGTATTATGTCAGAAATTGGGCTTGGTTTGACGGGATTTGGATTGTTCTTTTCGTTTTTTGGGATCATTTGCTTATTCGATAGAGGACTGCTTGCAATTGTAAATGTAAGCACATTGTTGAAGCATGTGTTCGAGTGTTTCACAGTCGACACTTTTTTGTTGTTGTTGCTTGAGTGAGTGCTCCTTATTTGGATGTCTGCATATTCATTTATACTTCGAGATACAATCTAGCTATTCTTTTAAGTGGCAGTGAATGATTAGCATTTCTTAGTTTTAGTTTCTGAATTGCATAACCATTATCTCTGTTGATCAATGTGTTATTTTGCACTCAATTGCAGTACTGATTCTCATGAATAAAAGGTTACTTATGCTTTGTGGTTTCTTATTCGTAAGATGTTATTTTTCATGAATAAAAGGTTACTTATGCTTTGTAGTTTCTTATTCGTAAGATGTTATTTTTTGTATTATCTGTTAGTTTCTATTTAATTGACATCCTAACTCTAAGCATATTGTGTATTTCATACCTGAAATATCTTAATTCCTATCTTAAATATTCAGTACCACATGTTTGACCCCCAGCTATGAAGTTAGACAATGAATTCTGATATATACCTTATTTCAGATTCTATCATGCATTTGTTGTTTTTTGTTTATATGTCAGCCCCTTAAATGGATTCCTAGTGAATGGATGCTTGTACACTTTGATTGTACATATACTAGGTGGAGGAATGAGGATTAGGGTGTTTGGCTGCCATTTTTGCTGCTGAAATTGGAGGAATTGGCAAACCACTCATCATTGCTTTCTCTCTCTTCATTTTTGGTGTGTTTTCCTATCTTTTCCCTTTTCTTTTTACTTGATTTACTTCATCACATGTTTCATATATACATATATGTAAGCTATATATGTATATGGAAAGCAATTTGTATGTCATTAATTATGAAAATAAAATTCAAATATTGTGTTAGTTTTTTATTGTTAAAATGTATATCTCACAATTTAGATAATATATAATCTTCTTGCTACGTGATTCACTCGTACGACAATGTGATTGATGATTTTCAGTTTATAGTTTGATGATTTTGTGAAATCATCTCATGTCAAATGACTATTATTGATGATTTGTCTATGTTGCTTCCCCATTGTTGGTCATCTGATGATTTGTTTTGTTTCAAATGATTCTATTTTGTGACTAGATTGTTTGTTTTTCGTGAATATGATGTACAGATAACGGTGGAGAGAAAAGCATTTTAGGATTTGATTCGTTGGGGATCTCCGGTGATTTTTGGAGATCATATTTGTAGCCATGACTTCTTGATGGTTCTTGATGTTTTTGGATGGTTCTTGATGTAAAGGGTTCTTAGCATTGTACATGTAAATGGTTCTTGATATTTTTGGATGAAGTATTGTAGTTTTGCTAGTGAAATTAGGATACTTTGGATTTACTTTTGGCTTTACCATGTGATTAATGGATTTACAATGAATAGTTGTTGTATGAACTATTAGATAAATATTTTAATTTGATATGACTATATTTTGATTTTGTATATTTTGTTGAATTTTAATTTTTGTATATTTAGTATATCAACCAATATATAATAATAGTAAGATGCAAAAGTAAAAGACAATGCTAAAAAGACAACGGTTTTGACTGAATTAAACTGTTGTCTTAAATGTCTACGACAACGGATAAAAACCAAAAACCGTTGTGGTAGAGTCAAAGACAACGGCGGGTGTCGTAAGGATGTACGACAACGGTTAAAAACCGTTGTCTATGAGCGCATATCTTAAAACTGCCAACCTACGACAACGGTTTTTAACCGTTGTCATGCCGTTGTCGTAGAGGTCTACGACAACGGTTTAAAACCCTTGTCTATGAGTGAAATTTTTCTGACTCTACGACAACACCACCTACGACAGGGGTTTTTTTTTGCTACGAAAAGGGTTTTTAACCCTTGTCTATGAGCTTTTTTCTTGTAGTGTTTGTGCAAATATCAAGTCAATTTATGTACTATAATATATAACTTTGAAAAAAAGATGAAGAAGAATTTTCAACACATTTTTAGATCGAACATACTTTTATGTGATATTACTCGTATCTTTATTTAATGTTATGAGTTGCACCTTTATATGTTACATAAATGTATGATTATGAAGATGCAATTAACACCACATAAAAGTATTATACTATGACATTAAGATATATATGTACAAATTGTGCTGAAATTATTCCTTTTTTTTTTTCCTAATGTATAGTATAGCGATATGTGTCTTACCTTGGTAATTCCTTTATTTACCTAGTGGGTCTAGCTAGATTTTCTGTCTAAGGAAGAGGAGAATCGCCCTAAAGAGCCTGCCTAGTCCTTCTCGAATCCTGAGAGTTCTGTTCCATTTCGTAAGCGAGTGTGAAGCGTGAAGTACTTCCATTCGTCCCTCCTGCCTGCTGACCCCGCACATCTTCCAAAGGCTTCGGATAAAGTCGCAAATAAAGAAAGCGGACTTCGGAATTCTTATAGTTGACCATGACTAGAAAAGATCATCCTATCACAACAAAAATGTTACAGACTTGAAGTATAGAAAAAACGTAACGGATCCTATCGATCCGAATTTTACCCGATTACACGTGTGCACGTTTGTGCATAGACAAATTTTACTCTTATTAAAGGAGAATCTCAAAACGATTCTCGTAGTTTAGGGATTCTGAAATTGGTTCTTCTAATTTTGATTTTTCAAATTTAGCATGGCAAAATATTTTGTGCAATTGGTGCATGGATACCTGCCCCACGCGCCTCTGACACGCATTTTCATACGCCCAAACGCGTTCTCACGCGCCCCCACGCGCCTGGTGGATGCACTCAAACCCACCAAGATTCGCTTCAGGCAGTCATACCCTCATGCATGTTATGTTAGAGTTACATTCATGTTATGTTAGGTCTTCATGTTATGTTAGGGTTACCTTCATATTATGTTAGCGTTACCCTCATGTTATGTTAGTGTAACACTAACATAACATGAAGGTAACCCTAACATAACGTGAGAGTCACTCTAACATAACATGAAGGTATAATTAACATTGTTTTTTACCTTCATGTTATGTTAATGTTAATTTCATGTTATGTTAGTGTTACCTTCATGTTATATTAGTGTTATTATTATACCCTCTAAAATTGTCAAAGCATTGCCACATCAATTAATTGTATTAAAATAAAATAATATTGTATAGAAATGTTTTCTAATAAAAATCTAGACAGAAATTTGGGAAACCCGGAATTTTTTTTCTTTTGTGTGATATTTTCTTATTTTAGTACAATTTTTTTATTCTGTTATTTAAATAAAATCATCATGTTATTTTATAATTATATTCCCAATTTTTTTGTCCATATATATATATATATATATATATATATATATATTGGCAAAAACTTATATATCTCTGGGGCACATAGGAGCACGGATTCAGGTGTTATATACATGCTCTTTAGGTGTTATATATATACTCTATAGGTGTTATGTTTTTTGGTATTATAAATATACTCTACAGGTATCATATGTATATAAGAATATACATATGATACTTGAAGAGTATATATATGATACCTGTAGAGTATATATTTAATATCATATGATAATTAATTTGGGGTACCGTGCCCCTGGGGCACACAAGTGTCACTCATACTTTTTTGGTATTATGCTTTCTTATTTTAATATAAATGATGTGAAAATGATTTGACAATTTTAGATAGTAAAATAACACAAAAAATCCACATGAAAAAAAATAGTCATGTAGGCATAACGTGACTCGTGATTGAAACAAAGAATTGGGGGCGAGTGTAGTTAACTCGTTGGAATTTGGCCAAAGAATCAAAAATTCGGTGAAAAATGGACTAAAATTGGACGTCTTTTCAATTATATCACCAAAATTATACAGGACGAAAAATGGACAGTTGCTTTGGTGGAGGACAAAAAATGAGTTTTCCCCTTTTATATATTTACGTTGGAAATGCTAACGTTAAATTCTCAATTCTGGCATCAACATCCACACAAAAAAAGGTCGTGATATTCTATTGTACTAGGTGTTACATCTCATTCTCTTTCATGGTATTTAATGCACATAGAGATGTTCAAACGGTTCCCCGGTTCCGGTTCCGGTTCGAACCGCCGGTTTGGCGGTTCCGGATTGGTGGAACCGAAACCGAACCGGTAGGTGGCCGGTTCCGGTTTCGGTTCCGAACCGCCGGTTGAACCTAAACCGGGCGGTTCGGCCGGTTCGAATCGGACGGTTCGTTTTTTTTTTTTTTTTGCATTTTTCTTGTTCATTTTGATTTTGCAACTCCGAATTTGTTTTTCAGTGTTTGTTTCGATATAATTCATGATTGAAATAGACTAATAGAGTACACAAAATCGAACCGGCACAAATGTTTTCATTATAAATTGCAAAATTATTACAAGTTATACAATTTCTAAGTGTCTATACTAATGATTGCAATTCTAATGAATGTATAATCTTAATTCTAATCTATTAGACTATTACAAATTAAATATATCTATTACAATTACAAAAGTTTATCTAAAGATTAAAGAGAAGGGGAAAAAAATTGAAAGAGCTTGAGTTTCATTCTAAGTTTGGAAATGAAATTCAAATCCAAACTTATAATGAAATTGTCTACATATCCTTAATTCTAATCAAATTAAGGAATCAAATTAAGGAATCAAAACCATTATTTCTTAGCAATAATGGTTAGAATAGGATACATGGTGGTCCTTCGTGACCACCACTTCAACAAATCACTTGAAGTCTCAAAGACAATAGATTCATAAGTAACACTTAAATAAGAGTCTAACTCTTGAGTAGGGTTACCTCTAGATCGTTTTTGTGTCCTAATGTCATAAAAAAAATTAAAAAAAAATCAAAAAAAATTAAAAAAAAATTAAAAAATTTAAAAAAAATCAAAAATAAAATAAAAATTGTAAAAACCGGCGGTTCGAACCGGCGGTTAAACCGCCGGTTGAACCGTTTAACCGCCGGTTCGCCGGTTTGTAAAAATTGGAACCGAAACCGAACCGCCCCCCGGCGGTTCGCGGTTCCGGTTCGGAACCGAAACCGGGTCAACGGTTCCCGGAACCGTTGACCGGCGGTTCGAACCGCCCCGGTTTCGGTTTTCGGAACCATTTGAACGTCTTTAAATGCACACCACATCTTAATTAGTGATTTTATATAATACATGTTGAGTGCGGTAATTAAATTATAATATAGGATGTAACATGATGTGTAATACAAGATATCATGTAAAGTAGAAATTACATTCCAAATTAACATCGGATCATCAAATTTGGAAGTAATTATTATTACAAATAAAAATTGAAATACATTAAAATTTAAGTAAAAAATTGGACAAGAATTAAATTTGTGAAAGAAAATTTTAATTAAATTCACTATTGTGTTGTAAATCATTTATATCTTTATCTAATACGAGCACTACAAGAAAATTTCCCGACAGCGACGGATTTTAGTGACGGAAAATTTTTGTCACAAATTAGTTACGGAATAGAAACGGATTATTGACAAAAATACATATCAAATATTTCTTACGGAATAGCGACAGATTTGTGACTGAATTTATTGACCATAGTTATTCTGTCATTAGTTCTGTCAGTATTATACTTGTGACAGAAATTTTCATCACTAAGTTAGTGACAGATGTATATCCGTCACTAATTAGTGACAGATAAAAGTCCGTCATTAATTTATGACGTAATTTTCCTTCACAACAAATAAATAAATATGAAAATCATTATAAATTTGTTTGTTATTCTTAGTGACGGACATAAATCTGTCACTAATTTGTGACGGAAATTTACGTCACTATATTTGAATATTTATTTAACAATTGCATTGTTTTGCGACGGTTAAATTCATCTCTAAGTTAAATTCATCTCAAGTGAAAAAAATAAATAAATGATGCGTGTAGGTCTCAAGTGAAAATAATAAATTAATGATGCGTGTAGGAGTTGAACCACTGATCCTTCGATAAGGATGCCTTCGATAAGGATGCGCGTCCAATACAAATTCGGCTGCCTAGATTGATATATTATTGATTTCTAAAGTTATATATATACAAACATTAATTAAATTCCCAATTCCAGTTAGACAATTAAAATGAAGCCCTACCCTCATCTCTCCTTCCCTCGCCGCACTCATTCTTTCAATCTCGAGAATTCGCGTCGCCCATTCTCTCAATCTCTTTAGTATTGCTATCGCTCGAGTCGCCGTCGCGGGTACCGCCATAACCACCACTGTCGTTATCGTTTCTGTTGTTGTCGCCCTCGTTTCCACCGTGAAATCCTAGCCATCTCTCTCTCTATCTCTTTTCCGCCACTGCTACCCCATCTCTCTCTCTATCTCGCCGCTGCTGCTACCGCTTCCGCTGTCCCCGCCGCCACCTCGTCGCTGCTGCACCCCTTTATACCTCTATCTGTTATTTCCCCCTTTCTCCCTGCTCTCTCTCTCTCAATCGCACTCTCTGGGGAAGAAGAGATCGTCGCTATTCACTGTCTCTTCTTCTTCAGTTTGCATACAATTTTCAATTGTGAGTCCCTATTTTTTCATTCTCTTGAATTCAATTTGTAGTAGCTCCGCAGCCACATTAACCTTACAACAAGATGAAGTGTAGATATTTTATTTAAGCCACATTGACTTTGTTTGTAAGATATTTTATGAATGAACAATTTATGGTTTGTTGATAAAATTATTGGAAGAGTACTATTACCACAAGTATACCAAAAAAAATTGATAGTAAAACAAAGTAATATATATATATATATATATATATATATATATATATTTGAAATATACAAACTAATGACGGATTTTTTCTATCATAAATTAATATTGACAATGTAGTGACGGAATATTTCTGTCAACAATTAGTGACGGAAATATCCGTCACAACTTAGTGACAAAATAATCACAACTTAGTGACGGAATTATCCATCATTAATCTCATGACTAGTCAAACAAAAAGTCAAGTGACGAAAAAAATTAAAGACAGAATTTTCCATCACACTTGTAGTGACGGAATTTAAATCTGTCGCTGAAGTTTAGTGACAAATATGATTTTGACAGACTGTTTCCGTCACAAATCCGTCACTACTACCTGCTAGTGACAAAATTCTGATTTTAGTGACAAATATGATTTTTGGTTTGTTGATAAAATTATTGGAAGAGTACTATTACCACAAGTATACCAAAAAAAATTGATAGTAAAACAATGTAATATATATATATATATGTGTATATATATGTATGTATATATATGTATATATATATATATGGCAAAAACATTTATGCACCTGTTGCACGGATCCCAGATCCGTGCAACCGGGTCGACCCGTTCACGCGTCCAAAACACGCTTCCCACGCGTCTGCACGCGCTCCCACGTGCTGAACACTTGTGCTGAAGCTCATCCAAAATTTGCTCCAATAGACCAACTTTTGTGTATAGTTAAACCAACCTTTGTATATAGTTAAACCAACCATGTGTAGGTATGTCTAACTATATACAAAGGTATGTCTAACATATATAAAGGTATGTTTAACTATATTCAAAAGTATGTATAACATACACAAAGGTATGTCTAAGTATACATAAAGGTATGTCTAAGACAACGTAAAAGTATGTCTAACATAACGTAGTGGTATGTGTCAAAATTCAAAAATCAAGCCAAAAAAAGATAAGGCATGAAATTTGGGCAGAACTGGTATGTTTAACATAGCTTAAAGGTATGTCTAACATAACGTAAAGGTATATCTAACATAACCTATTGGTATGTAATTTATTTCAAAAATCATGTGCGAAAAAAAAAAAATGCGGTCTCCCAACCGGATCCGACATGGATCTAAGATTCATGCACCTGATTCACAAGAGATATACTATATATATATATATATTTGAAATATACAAACTAATGACAAATTTTTTCGACAATGTAGTGACATAATATTTCTGTCAAAAATTAGTGACGGAAATATCCGTCACAACTTAGTGACAGAATATTTTCATTACAACTTAGTGACGGAATTATCCGTCATTAATCTCGTGACTAGTGAAACAAAAAGTCAAGTGACGAAAAAAATTAACGACGAAATTTTTTATTATTGTGACGGAATTATCCGTCACACTTGTAGTGACGGAATTTAAATCTGTCGCTAAAGTTTAGTGACAAATATGATTTTGACAGACTATTTCCGTCACAATCCATCACTATTACATGCTAAAGAAAATGATATTTTTGTAAATAACTCCAATTTTTCCTCTATTATTATAGTACAGAAATATATAGAAATATTTATTTTTATTTTTTGTTTTGAATTTCGAGACAATAAATATAAAATTAAATGTCTTAAATATTAATATTTTTTATTTTTTATTAATAAATGTAAAATGAAAGTTATTAATGATTTCTTTAAATGGAAATATTTACTAAATGAGACATTTATTACATTTATTTTTGGGAATCTAAATTTGCTTAAAATAATTCAATTCACAACAATATATCGATATTATACACATCCAATTCACTAATCTATGATTAATATTAAAAACAAAAGTATCAATCATAATCTTCAAATCAAAATTGGAGATTTTACCTGCAAGTTTGTAAGTTTTTTTTAAAAACTTCTTTATACACAACATTTCTAGTCGAAACATTTTTTATCATATGTGATATAAACAATATCGTCAGTCACTTAAATTAAATATACTAAAAAAACTAAAAAAAATATGAATTACAAATCAAATTCAATTACTTAAATTAAATATGTGTGTTTGTGAATATGTATATATATATAAACAATACACAATAAAATTAGAAATTTTACATAGGAACGTGATCCAAGCACTGTCAATTATATATTTTCAACCTTTTATTTTAAAATAAATTGAATTAGAAAAAAATTAATATCGCTCAACATCGAAGATAACATATAATTATTTTGTTGTAAGTATCACATAAATTAATTGATATATCATGACATTGATAATTACAATTTAAGCTCAACACAAAATCGAAATGTAGTAGTAGTGATCATGATGATGACAATATAATAATTAGAAACTAAACATATAATTTAAATAATCAGCGGAGCCATTTAAATTCAAAACGTGCACTCTCATATAAAAATATACGAAGTCCTGGGCTAAGTTCAAAATAAAAGACGAAAATTTTATTAGATTATGAGATATTTATAATTTAAAAAATATTTAGGATGACATATAATTCAGACTACAAACATATTATATACATATATGTGTGTATACACACATTTTAAATAATGTTATATTTATTTATTAATATATATTAAATATGATATAAATTATACCCATGCAAATTAATATTTATTATTGAAATTATTGTTTGGATATCTATTGTTGGTATTTAAAAAATTATTCAATTCACATTAATTTAATTAAGATCAGTAAAATGAGAATAAACTAATACAATATTTATATTATTAAATCATCAAAACATTAAATAGTAAAAAATGAAAAAATAAAAAAATTTGTTGACGGGATACTTACAAATATTAATTTAAAAAATACTTAGGATGACATATAATATCACACTAAATACATATTATACATTTACATATATGTATATACACGCATCTTTAATAGTGTTACACTTATATATTAATTATATTGATATTAAATATGATATCAAATTATCCCTAAATAAATTAATATTTAGAGTAAGTCTCGTATGAAACAAGTGCATGGATCCGGGTCAAGGGACCCGCTTCTCTTTCTCTCTCTCTCTCTCTCTCTCTCTCTCTCTCTCTTTGAGTATAACTTTTAATTTTTGCACTTACCAATAGGATATGTTAGAACTACATTTACGTTATGTTAGACATACCTTTACGTTATGTTAAATCTACCTATCCGCCCATATTTCATACATTTTCTTTTTTGCACTGGGTTTTTGAATTTTGGACACCTACCACTACGTTATGTTAGATGTATCTTTATGTTTTGGTAAACCTACCATTCTGCCCAAATTTCATACCTTAAACTTAAATAAATAAATAAACCTTAAGGTTGACACATGTACCATTACGTTGTATTAGACATACCTTCAAGTATGGTTAGATATACCTTTGTGTTATGTTAAACCTACCCACATAAGGTAGGTCTAACTATACATAAAGATATGTCTATTGGTGCGAGTTTGGGTGGGCTTGAGCGTGAGTATTAGGCGCGTGCGGACGGGTGAAACACGAGTGAGAGTGCTGTTTTTTTTTTTTTTTTTTTGCGTTTTGACCAGGTCAACCCTGATGTATAAATCTAGATTTGTGTGTCCAACTAATATAAGTTTTTGCCTAATATTTATTATTGAAATTATTGTTTGAAAAATATCTATTGTTGGTATATAAGAAATTATTTAATAAAAATTAACGTAATTAATATTAATAAAATAAGAATAAACTGATACAATATTTATGTTATATATTAGATGGATGAAATAATAAAAATACAAAATAAAAAATTGTTGATGTGACATTTTTTGTTAAGAAAACGATATTTTTGTAAATATCTCCAATTTTTCCTCTATTATTATAGTATATAAATATATAGAAAGATTTATTTTCATTTTTTGTTTTGAATTTCTATACAATAAATATAAAATTAAATGCCCTAAATATTAAATTTTTTTATTTTTTATTAATAAATGTAAAATGAAAGTTATTAATGATTTCTTTAAATGGAAATATTTAATAAATGAGACATTTATTACATTTATTTTTAGGAATCTAAATTTGCTTAAAATAATTTAATTCACAACAATATATCGATATTATACACATCCAATTCACTAATCTATGATTAATATTAAAAATAAAAGTATCATGCATGATCTTCAAATCAAAATTGGAGATTTTACATGCAAGTTTGTAAGTTTTTTTTTAAAAACTTCTTTATACACAACATTTCTAATCGAAACATTTTTTATCATATGTGCTATAAACAAATATCGTCAGTCAAATAAATTAAATATACTAAAAAAACTAAAAAAATATGAATTACAAATCAAATTCAATTACTTAAATTAAATATGTGTGTTTGTGAATATGTATATATATAAACAATACACAATAAAATTAGAATTTTACGTAGGAACTTGATGCAAGCACTGTCATTTATATATTTTCAACATTTTAATTTAAAATAAATTGAATTAGAAAAAAATTAATATCGCTCAACATCGAAGATGACAGATAATTGTTCTGTTGTAAGTATCACATAAATTAATTGATATAGCACGACATTGATCATTATAATTTAAGCTCAACAGAAAATCAAAATTTAGTAGTAGTGATCATGATGATAACAATATAATAATTAGAAACTAAACATATAATTTAAATAATCAGCTGAGCCATCTAAATTCAAAACGTGCACTCTCATATAAAAATATACGAAGTCCTAGGCTAAGTGCAAAATAAAAGACGAAAATTTTATTAGATTATGAGATATTTATAATTTAAAAAATATTTAGGATGACATATAATTTAGGCTACAAACATATTATATACATATATGTGTGTATACACACATTTTAAATAATGTTATATTTATTTATTAATCTATATTAAATGTGATATAAATTATACCCATGCAAATTAATATTTATTATTGAAATTATTGTTTGGATATCTATTGTTGGTATTTAAAAAATTATTCAATTCACATTAATTTAATTAAGATCAGTAAAATGAGAATAAACTAATACAATATTTATATTATTAAATCATCAAAAACATTAAATAGTAAAAAATGAAAAAATAAAAAAATTTGTTGACGGGATACTTACAAATATTAATTTAAAAAATACTTAGGATGACATATAATATCACACTAAATACATATTATACATTTACATATATGTATATACACGCATCTTTAATAGTGTTACACTTATATATTAATTATATTGATATTAAATATGATATCAAATTATCCCTAAATAAATTAATATTTGGAGTAAGTCTCGTATGAAACAGGTGTATGGATCCGGGTCAAGGGACCCGCTTCTCTTTCTATCTCTATCTCTATCTTTCTCTTTTTTTTTTTTTTTGAGTATAATTTTTTTAATTTTTACACCTACCAATAGGATATGTTAGAACTACATTTACGTTATGTTAGACATACCTTTACGTTATGTTAAATCTACTTATCCGCCCATATTTCATACATTTTCTTTTTTGCATTGGGTTTTTGAATTTTGACACCTACCACTACGTTATGTTAGACGTATCTTTACGTTTTGGTAAACCTACCATTTTGCCCAAATTTCATATCTTAAACTTAAATAAATAAAAAAACCTTGGGTTGACACATGTACCATTACGTTGTATTAGACATACCTTCAAGTATGGTTAGATATACCTTTGTGTTATGTTAAACCTACCCACATAAGGTAGGTCTAACTATACATAAAGATATGTCTATTGGTGCGAGTTTGGGTGGGCTTGAGCGTGAGTATCAGGCGCGTGCGGACGGGTGAAACACGAGTGAGAGTGCTGTTTTTTTTTTTTTTTTTTTCACGTTTTGACCAGGTCAACCCTAATGTATGGATCTAGATTTGTGTGTCCAACTAATATAAGTTTTTGCCTAATATTTATTATTGAAATTATTGTTTGAACAATATCTATTGTTGGTATATAAGAAATTATTTAATAAAAATTAACCTAATTAATATTAATAAAATAAGAATAAACTGATACAATATTTATGTTATATATTGGATGGATGAAATAATAAAAATACAAAATAAAAAAATTGTTGATGTGACATTTTTTTGTTAATAAAACGATATTTTTGTAAATATCTCTAATTTTTCCTCTATTATTATAGTATATAAATATATAGAAAGATTTATTTTTATTTTATGTTTTGAATTTCTATACAATTAATATAAAATTAAATGTCTGAAATTTTAATATTTTTTATTAATAAATGTAAAATGAAAGTTATTAATGATTTCTTTAAATGGAAATATTTAATAAATGAGACATTTATTACAGTTATTTTTGGCAGAATATTCTGCATATATATATATATATATATAGATAAGGTGTATATAATTAATACACAACAATAAATTAATATACATTAAGATTTGTGAAAAAGAAAAAGAAAAAAGAAACATGGATCATGCATCAAGTCTATATTAAAAATATATAAAAAAAAACTTATGTGAAACGGCTTGAAGGAATATATAGTTTCTTGAGATGACTCCCTTTTACCCATTAATCAAACTTTATATATAAATTGTGTCTAGAGTGTGGGTTGTGAGACAAAAGTTTACACAAAAACTTATGTGAGATGATCTCACGACTTATTTCTACGAGACAACTCCCTCTTACCCACTAATCAAACTCATTTGCACAAATTTATATATATATATATTATGGTCGGAGTGTGGGTTGACCTATCTCACATAAAATACTTTGTGAGATAGTTTCACACAAGACTTACTCAAAATTTTCTACCATGCTAAACAGACATGGAAAAAATCTTTATATGTATTTTTGCAATGTTTAATGATTATATAGAGAGAGAGAAACGTAAACCACAATATAACATAATGTTTTTATATTTATAATTAAAAATGTGTTGATTGTGAGTTGAGTCTCATTAATTGATTTGAAAATTTCTATTTAATAATAAATATGTTTGAGATATGTTTTTGATACATTCCTTCTATATGTGAATATATTCCATATAATAATTAGATTTAGATTATTTTCAAATGGTAATAAACTAAGTATAAATACGGTGTGTTGCACGGAAATAAATTTTTTACTATTTAGATATTTTAATAAGAAAATATTTGATATAAAAAATGTAAGGAAGATTGTATAGATTTCGATGAAGACTAAACATGTAATAGATTAGAGCCTTAGGATCATATGTTTTTAGCTTCAATTGTAAATCTCTTAGTATAGGATCAGGAGACTTGAAGATCAAAATTTAAAGCTTGAAGAAGGAATGCAGACCCTGCTGCACAAAAAGAAAATTAAAAATTACTAAGCAAGGTCACTGCAGTAGGTTGCTATAAGGACACTGAAAGGCTACTGCGAGTGGATGCTACTCAGACAAGTAAGCTAGGCTAAATGAAAGAAAAGTAAGCTAGGCTAAATGAAAGACAAGTAAGCTAGCCTACTGGAAGACAAATGAACACCAACAACTTATCCAAGGCAGTTACCTCTGAATGAGTGTACTGAGTTTACGTTAGGCACACCCACATGTCTACCAATGAAAAGGTGCCACGTAATGAAGTAAAAAGGAGGATAGAACGATTGTCAGACTGGGTATGACGATTGCAGTAACAGAGGCATACGATCTCAACAACTTCGTACAGACTAAATCAGAAAAGGCCACATCGCCCCATGCATGCTGCGAAGAAGGATGCTCACCCCAACGGGCAGATTTCTCATCACTTATAAATAGAAGAAGACTGGGACTTGAAAATAACTTGAAAACCGAAACACTTGTGATTCAAACGCTCAAAACGATCAACCTTTTCAATCCTTTAGAAAGTTTCAAGTCCAGTCTAGCAGCAAGCGAACTCTATCTTAAAAGAGCTTTTCATCCGAAGTTTGCTGCTTGTGTTGTTGAAATAAAAACCTTTATTTTCATAGACTGTTAGGATTTGCTTAATCAGAGGTTGTTCTTAATCAAGTACTTTCGTTCTTAGTAGAAGAACAAG
Organism: Scutellaria baicalensis; assembly: GCA_005771605.1. Classification (NCBI taxonomy): domain Eukaryota; kingdom Viridiplantae; phylum Streptophyta; class Magnoliopsida; order Lamiales; family Lamiaceae; genus Scutellaria; species Scutellaria baicalensis. The sequence continues at coordinate 1,667,383 of CM016726.1, forward strand.
AGCTCTGTGTGAGCTAGCTGAGTTTGGTCACTGTGCAGTAACCTTGTGTGGGATAGACTGACAGTTCCTGTTAGGTTTAAAGTTTGTATAAGCAGGGTCTTTATAGAACAAGCTATCATCTTAACAGAGTTCCTCCTTGTGAAGGAGTATAGAGGACGTAGAGGGATTACTCCACCCTTGAACCTCTATATATCTTGTGCTAAGCTTTCTGTGAGCTTAATGCTGATCTTATATATATATATATATATATATATATTACTTGTTGTTGTGTTTATATCCATATCACAAGCATCTAAAAGGTTTTCAGAAAAGAATCATTGTTTTAAAGAATTTCCGCTGTGCATAAAACTCTATTTTCTTTAAGTTCACTAAGGTAACTACTCAATTAGTAACCTTTGGGACAGTAAGTAAGATAGCTACCTGCCTTAGTGACTTAACATCTGTGTTAAAAGAAAAAGTTTGAATATCTATCTTAGTGGGCTTATTCAACCCCCCTCTGAGCCTACTACCACTTGGAACCAACAAGTCGTATCAGAACAGGTTGGATTAAACGTCCGATCTAACTGATCAATCCTTGATCCCTATTTTTTGAAACCAACATTTGCATTATCTTTCATAGCATACTGAGAATGGATTCTCACAAAGTGCCTATGTTCTCTATTGAAGAGTATGACGATTGGAAGATCCGTATGCAGGCACATCTGTCGGCCATGCACGATGAAATATGGTAATGCACGATGAAATGTGGTACGTCATCACTGATGGACCACTGAAGATCACTAAGGTACTGTTCACCAGAGCCATTGATGAAGCCGCAGATGGACAGAGAGATGTAGAAGCCATCCCGCACCCTGCAGTGGTAGAGAAACCACGAGAGGAATGGACAACAGATGAAAGAAGATGAGCAAACCTTGACAATGTAGTCAATAAAGCTCTATTTCTTACTCTCAACAAAGGTACCTCCAGTAAGGTAACAACCTGCAAAACTATGAAGGATATATAGGAAAAGCTCCTGCAGATATGCGAAGGCACCGAGCTTACTATGGAAAACAAGATTTCTACATCAACTTAGAAATTAGAGTTATTTGAAATGCTACCTGGAGAAACCCTATAATAGATGGACCTGAGATTCAAGGCCATCATTAATGAGCTGGAATCCCTGGATAAAATCTATACTCAGAAGGAGAAAAACATGAAGGTACTGAGAGCCCTTCCAGCTGAATGGGACAGCAAGACAACAACCATGGGAGTGTCCATGGATTTGAAATCCATGAGCACATTCGATCTCTTCTCAGACCTAAAAGCCTTCGAGTTTGACATCATTAGAAGAAAGGCTGAGAATGAAGAAGAAAGCTCGAAGGTTACTACACTGACTGCCCCGTCGCCTTAGGAAGCTAAGCAGTCAAAGGACCAGACAACTACCTTGGAGGCTACTGCAGAAGAAGATATGACCCTACTCGTGAAAAAGTTCCAGAAGTTCATCAGGAAGAATTTTAGGACAGACAACTTCAGGAAGAAGATGAATGAAGCTGGAACCAGTGGGCAGGCATCTCAATCCAATGCTAAAGCTACTAACCTGTGCTATAACTGCATGAAGCCAAATCACTATGCCAGAGAGTGCCCACACCCTGAAGTCTATCGCTATCCTGAGGATGAATGAAAAATAAGACATGAGAGAAAGAGGCAGGAGCGCCAGAAGTTGAGGGCGTTGATCGGTGAAGCAGAAAACTCTCAGGTAGCTACACCTGAGAAGGCACAAAAGAAGGAAGAGTCAACCACCGATAGCGACTCAGAGGACTCATCTTCTGATGATGAAGCCTTAATCTGCCTCATGGCCAAGAACGACGATTCAGAAGAGGATGTAGTGTGTCTTAACCCTCCTGTTCAAGTTGATGAACGACTGAACATGATTTGTGCTTTTAGGCAAATCATGAGTGACTTTGAGCAAATTACCTCAACCCATGAGGAGCTGAAACAAGAAAATATAAAACTTAAAAGTGAGCATGCTTCGCTTGAAAGGCTCCTGACCTTTGAAAAATAAAAAAGCCAAGCATGCAGTGACCTCAAAGTTGAAGTCAATAAGCTTAATTTACAAGTCACTGAGCTAGATAGTGAGAAGAAGGTCCTCACTGAAACAGTAAATACCTTCAACAAATCCTTAAAGGACTTAGATGCACTACTTAATATCCAAAGGAGTCTGAAGGATCATGCGGGTATAGGCTACGGTGGAGAGGCTTCCACTTCAACAGCTAGCACCTCAAAGACATCTACATTTGTGCCTGCGGTTGTCCTTCATAAAAATGAGCTACCTAACTTAGGGGGAACTGCAAGCAAAAATGCAGGAAGCTTTGTAGAAAAGGGCAAGAGACCCCTTACAGTGACCCATGACAGTAAGCCTGTCAGAAGCTGGCTCCAGCAACCTAAGTATGCTGGATGCAGGAGCTATAGACAGCAACTTAGAAAGGGTAAAAGATCTCAACCTTCCAATATGCCAGAGACTCACATGTCTAAATCTAAAGGAACTTATGTTCCTAGAAGGGAAAGAAGGAAGCCACAAGCACACAAAGCACAAATACAGTATCCTAAGGATACTGGTAGAAAGTGAGGAACCAACAAGACTTATAACAAAACAATTGTTATAATGCAAGTATGGGTTCCTAAGAAGATAATGAAAACTAACAAGAAAGGACCTGTACTTGTATGGGTACCTAAAAAGAAGTAATTTCCCTTTGATTGCAGGAACATCTGGCAGGAAGTAGCAAGGACATATGGTACATTGATAGTGGCTGCTCCAGGCACATGACTGGGAACCACAAAAGCCTGATCAACTTCAAAACTTTAAAAGGACCCTATGTCATATTTGGAGATAACTTCAAGGGAAGCACAAAGGGCACTGGTGACCTGATTAAGGGAAATACCTGCATCAAGGAAGTATCACATGTAGAAGGCTTGAAGTACAACCTTCTAAGTATAAGACAATTATGTGATAAAGGCTATTATGTAGAGTTTAGCCTTAACAAGTGTGTGATCAAGGATAACAAGTCTCAGGAGGTTAAGCTCACTGGAACAAGGAAAGGAAATGTCTATGTTGCTGATTGGGAATCAGTAACTATAGCTACCTGTTTCATAGCTAAGGGAACACCAGAAGCTAGCTGGTTGTGGCATAAGAGGATGAGCCACCTGAACTTTAAAACCATAAACAAGCTAGCCAGGAAAGGTCTGGTCAGAGGGCTACCTGACATGGTGTACAAAAAAGAAAGCTATCTGTGGAGCATGCTAGAAAGGGAAGCAAGTAAAAAGCTCGTTCAAGAACAAAACCCACCGATCTACAGATAGGATACTGGATATGCTACACATGGATCTCTGTGGACCTATCGAACTAATCAGCGTATCTGGAAAGAAATACACTTTAGTAGTAGTAGATGACTACTCAAGGTTTACTTGGATGATCTTTCTTGCAAAGAAATCAGACACTCAACAACGTCTACCAGAGTTCCTGAGGAGGCTGCAGACAGAAAAGAGCTTGAGCATAGTGAAGATTAGAACAGATAGAGGAATGAAATACAAATAAATTCATTGAAGCCTACTGTTCAAATAATGGAATCAAGCACGAATACTCAGTAACCCGGATCCCTAAACAGAATGGTGTTGTTGAATGAAGAAACAGGACTCTGAAGGAAGCTACCAGGATGATGTTAGTCGAAGCTGAGCTACCAAAGAGATTTTGGACAGAAACAACCAACATAGCATGCTACATACAGAACAAATGCTTGATCAACAAAGATCTGAATAAGACTCCCTATGAGATGGGGTATGGATTCTGTTGGTCCCAAGTGGTAGTAGGCTTAGGGGGGAGGGGTGAATAGGCCTACTCAATTTTCAAACTTTTCTTCTTTTCAAGGAGGGTTAGGTCGAGAGGCAGTAACCTTTTGAGAGGTTACTTATCAGAGTTATATTGCGGAAGCTTCCTCTCCTTAAAAGACCAAATATGGAAGATTTGCATCTAACATAAGATATGCAGATAAAATATAAAGCATAGACAAATGCATGGATATACAGAGGTTCGAAGGTGGAGTAACCCTTCTACATCCTCTCTGCCTCTTCTCAAGAGGGAACATTTGTTAAGCTTGTTGATTTACATAGCCCTATCTACTACAACACTAACTTAACAAGTAAGTAGCAAGACTACACATAGCTACTCACAGCTGCTTGTCTACTCTCCTAATAGACCCACACAGAATCCTTGCTTTCTCTTTTAGAAAACGAACAACTTATCAGGATCATAGTCCTGACTAAGCACTCCAAGATAGTCCTTAAAAGGTTTGTCTTCTTCTTCTTCAACTTGATGCAGCAAGTTTAAGTTTCTTTTGCAGGTTGATCTGCTGTAGCTTGCTGCTTGGATTGAGTGACTGAGTATGCGTTTCTGGGCATAGAGTGTTTTAACTTTTTACTCTCTTTTTATCTTTTATACACTCTTTTCTCTATTCTTCTTTTCTATATGCCCTTGTATAAGAGAGGGTTGATGAATGATGATGAATAGTAAGAAGTGCATGCATATATAGAGTTTGAGATACTCCCTATTTTGAGTGATCTGGGAGATCCTACGGTTAGGGTTAGATCTTTAAAGATCTCATCAACTCCTTCACCGGTTTCCAAGAAAGTTGTTGGCAGTTACCACAACTTTTACTCATTTTGCCTTTGCATGCGGTGATTGCTTGAGTATGTGGTCAATATTTGATCCTCCACCCTTAGATTTCTCTGATCGTACGGCTGAGATCATCCTAGGGTTCTGAAAAAGGTGGTCTACTTCTGAAAAGATGATCCATTTTTTATGCGCACACGTTACCGAAAGTTGGTAACCACTGGATTTGATAAGTTGTAACTCACTAGTGACCTCTTTTCCAGTGACTTGAAGTTACGTATCCTGATTGTTCAATGACCTAGTATCCAGAAATTTGGTATCTAATGTCCTGGTATGCAACGACTTGGTGTTCAGCGACCTAGTATCCAGCAACCTGGTGTGTAGCATCCTGATATCCAGCATCCTATTATCCAGCGACCTAGTATCCAGTATTCTGATGTCTAGCATCCTATTGTCAGAACTTTATTTTCTTTAACTTCGTCAAGTCTTCCCCCTGGATTCAGTAGCCTATGATCTAGGGTGAAACGTCCTTCTTTGGAGTATTCAGCTTCATGTGGTAGTCACATCTTGCTTCTGTTGTATGGTTGCTCTTGGTGTCTGGTTCCTGTTGATTCTGCAGATATGTTCATTGCAGGTTGCTTTTGTATATGTAGGACCTCTTTGAGCCTGAAAATCTACTTCTTGGTTGCTTAAAGGTCTGAGGCTGTCCCCTGTAGTTTTCTGTCAGAGGTACCTGCAGTGCAAGTATCCTTACATAGGTACCTATTCGAGTATAGGTCCTTGTGGGTTAATTTTCTTTCAGAAACTCAGACTTTCCTTACAGCCGACTGTTGCTGTAGAGATAGTTTGCTTCCTATAAGATTTTTATCAGTAAGCAAAAAGAAGGTGTGTGCATGTGTTTACTTATTATATCTTCTTTAGAGTATAAACTCCTTTAGGTATAGATATGACAAAGTATGATACCAGTAAGTTAGACGATTTTCTTTCCTTTTTGGAGTTGCTGCTCTGTTTGGTTTCCTCAGGGAATATTAGGTTGCTGTAGACATCTTACAGCATACTCATATCCTTTGGGTTTCTTCAAGGATTTAACAACCCTTGCCACCTGAGTTACCTTAATTTGTACTAGAAGTTCCCCCTTACTTTATGGTTATCTTTTTTAAGATATAGGGTCACTTTCAGTACAATTTTAGGTAATCCTGATGTTTCAGCATGAGTAGGTGAAGCATCCTCTTTGGAAGTCAACGTACAGGCTTCCCTTCTCATTTTCAAGTCAAGTGACCATAATATTTAAAGCCTGTTATCTGGCTTTCTTAATTGTTGGTTCTCATGGGATTACTTGAGTTTCTAACCAGCTGATAAAAATAAACGAGACCAAAAAAAAAAAGAACAAATTAGAACGAGGCACCTGGTCATCGTTATTCTCCTTTTTGAGAGTTGGTTTAAAGAGTAGATCCTCTTTCATCCCTTGCTTCTTTCTGAAGGATGGTCTGGTGGATGGAGTGAGCTTCTCTTCTTACACTTGCATTGCTTGACTTCTTCAGTACTTACTTTCAAAGTTATTTGTCTGCTCATTGCTGTCGTCTAGAACCTTAAGTATGGTCCATACTCCTAGTTTAGCTTTGTACTAGCTTTCTTTTCATGCTCAGCAACCTACTTCACTCGTTGGTTTGCTCTTCATTATGTAGGAGTTTGCTCCTCAGGTACAACTTCCTGCTTAGTAGCCTGTTCCTTGAACATAGCTTGCTGTTTACTAGCTTCATGCTTCTGAACAACTTTTCTCCACAACTCAGCTTGTTTTTCCATATCCTTCTTAGCTGCTTGTTATCTTCACATCAATCATACCTTAAACGAAGACAATAAGATTTTCTGATCTATGATGTAAGGGAGGGAGAGGGAGAGAGAGAGAGAGAGAGAGAGAGAGAGATGTTTATCAAGGATGAGATCTAGATAGATTGGTTAGATCTTATATTTCATTTAACAGGCTCTGATACCACTTGTTGGTATCAGATATCATTTGTTGGATGTTTTATCCATCCTACTCTGATACCACTTGTTGGTCCCAAGTGGTAGTAGGCTTAGAGGGTGAGGGGTGAATAAGCCTACTCAATTTTCAAACTTTTCTTCTTTTCAAGGAGGCTTAGGTTGAGAGACAGTAACCTTTTGAGTGGTTACTTATCAGAGTTATATTGCGGAAGCTTCCTCTCCTTAAAAGACCAAATATGGAAGATATGCATCTAACATAAGATATGCATATAGAATATAAAGCATAGATAAACGCATGGATATACAGATGTTCTAAGGTGGAGTAATCCTTCCACATCCTCTCTGCCTCTTCTCAAGAGGGAACATTTGTTAATGTTGTTGATTTACATAGCCCTATCTATTACAACACTGACTTAACAAGTAAGTAGCAAGCCTACACATAGCTCCTCACAACTGCTTGCGTATTTTCCTAACAGACCCACACATGATCCTCTCTAATCCCTCAGGATCCTTGCTTTATCTTTTAGAAAGTGAACAACTTATCAGGATCCTAGTCCTGACTAAGCACTCCAAGACAGTCCTTATAAAGTTTGTCTTCTTCTTCTTCTTCTTCTTCTTCAACTTGATACAGAAAGCTTAGGCTTCTTTTGCAGGTTGATCTGCTGTAACTTGCTGCCTGGACTGAGTGACTGAGTATGAGTTTCTGGGCATAGAGTGTTTGAGCTTTCTACTCTCTTTTTATCTTTTATACACTCTTTTCTCTCTTCTTCTTTTCTATATGCCCTTCCCCCTCTTTTCCGCGCTTTCTCTTCTGAGCTCTCTCTTGCGCTCTTCTTTTCTTTCTTGTGCTCTTATCTCTTCTCTATGAGCTTATCTTTGTGCTTTATTGTGCTCGCTTCTTCTCTCTTCTTCTCAGTCTTCAGTCTTCTTCTATTTATAGATTAGGAAATCTGCCCGTTAAACGTAGGTAGGTTTCCATCATTAGATGCCCCGCACTTCTTCTGATAAACGCCAGCTTTTCACTTTCCATGTGTCTTTATCTGATTAGCTCCATTTCTCTTCTCTCTACCGGTAACTTCTAGCTTCCTTCCCATGCTTGCTTTGTAGCTCTGTTCCTAGCCTTGCTCTCAGGTGGCTTTAGGCTTTTGTCGCTTGCTACTTAGCAGTATGCTTCGGCATGGTCTCTTTCAGGTAGCTTCTTATCAGGTAGCTTGCTGCTTTGCAGTATGCTTTAAGCATAGTCTCTTCTAGGTAGCTTCCTGCAGTAAGCAATATTCTTTTTAGTCTACCAGATTCCTTTCACCATTCTCTTCAGTATCCTTTCTCTGAAGCTTTCTCTGTCGTATCTTTCTGCAGTGACCTCGTTGCAGTAACCTTTTCTAGAAAGGTTATTCTTATAGAATAAGGGTTACTATTCTATGGTTTTGTCTCGTCAAAACATACTCAAATATGTTCCAACAGATTCTCTCATAATATTGCTTACTTTCACATCTTTGGTTGCAAGTGCTTCGTGCTCAACAATGGGAAAGAATACCTCAAGACCTTCGATGCCAAATCAGATGAAGAGATATTCTTAGGATACTCATCGGTAAGCAAAGCCTTTAGAATCTTCAATAAGAGAACACTTGTTGTAGAGGAATCTGTACATGTGGTTTTTGATGAACCACATTACCATAAGGCTATAATAGAGGAACTCCAAGAAGAGTTGGGCAAAACTCACATCAACAACAACCATGTTAAATATATTGATGTGCAGTTACCAAATCTTTAACATATGGATGGAATCCCACCATTCCAGACCCAACAGGATCCTAACTTGCAGGTACCTGCTCAGACACAGGAACCTAAAGACAACCAGAAACCTCAAGAAGATCAGCCTACAATTATCAAAACCTAACTGAAGTACAAACGGAGGTTTATAATCCTGAAGAAATTCAGCTAGAAGTACAGTTGGACATACCGGAAGAGCAACCTTAGCAAACTGATGAAGTAAGAAGGAGATGGCTCAGAGACCACCCCTGAGACATGATTATAGGAGACTCTACCTCTTGAGTAAGAACAAGAAGATCAAATCCACATAAAGCCATGTTTGCCTGCTTCATCTCATAAATTGAACCCAAGCATCCTGAGGAAGCTCTAGAAGATACTAACTAGGTTCAAGCTATGCAAGAAGAGCTGAATGGATTTGAGAGGAACCAAGTTTGGTACCTGGTTCCTAGACCTACTCATCAAGGAGTCATTGGAACTAAGTGGGTGTTCAAAAACAAGCTAGATGAAGAAGGACAGTTTGTAAGGAACAAGGCCAGGCTGGTGGGAAAAGGTTACTGCCAGGAAGAAGACGTTGATTTTGATGTAACCTTTGCTCCAGTGGCTAGATTTGAAGCAATTAGGATATTCCTAGCTTATGCAGTGCACAAGAATCTTACTGTCTATCAAATGGATATCAAGAGCGTCTTCCTGAATGGGATGTTGGTCGAGGAGGTGTATGTAGAATAACCTCCTGGTTTTGAAGAGAATGCTGATAGGATGGTCTACAGGCTCAAAAAAGCTCTATATGGACTCAAGCAGACACCTAGAGCATGGTATGACACTCTATCAAAGTACCTACTTGATAATGGATTCAAGAAGGGCAAAGTAGATAAGACCCTATTCAGGATCCAGGATGGAGACAACATCTTAGTTGTACAAATATATGTAGATGACATCATCTTCAGATCAACCAATAAAGAACTTTGTAGGAAGTTCTCTGATTTGATACAATCTAAATTTGAGATGAGCATGATGGGAGAATTTTCTTCCTCAGATTGCAAGTCAGACAGCTTGATCAAGGAACCTTCATCAATCAAATGAAATATACAAAAGAGATGATCAAGAAATTTGGAATTGAGAATGCAAGCATAGTAAGCATTCCAATGCCAACATCAGGAAGCTTGGACAAAGACGAATAAGAAGAAGCAATTGACATCACCAAATATAGGAGGCTGATAGGATCACTGTTCTATCTTACTGCAAGCAGGCCAGACATTATGTTTGCAGTAGGAATGTGTGCTAGATACTAAGTCATCCCCAAGGAGTCTTATCTAACAGCAGCAAAGAGGATAATCAGATACCTAAAAGAAACCCAGGAAGTAGGCTTGTGGTATCCTAAAGATGGAGAAATCAAACTAATCGGGTATACTGACTCTGATTTTGCAGGTTGTAAAATTGAAAGGAAGAGTATCAGCGGAACCTGTCAAATGCTTGGGAATCGCCTAGTATCCTGGTTCTACAGGAAGCAAACATCCATAGCAACCTCAACTGCTGAAGCTGAATATATTACTACAGGAAGCTATTGTGCACAAATTCTCTAGATTCAGCAACAGCTTCAAGACTACGACATCATTGAGAAGGAGACTCCAATCATGTGTGACAATACAAGTGCAATAGCAATTACACACAATCTTGTCTTCCACTCTAGAACAAAGCACATCGATATTTGACACCACTTCATTATAGACTATGTGGAAAAGAAGGATATCTCACTGGAGAAGATTCAGACTGATCAACAGCTAGCTGATATATTTACAAAACCTCTTTGTGCATTAAGATTTTCCTTCGTTAGAAATGAATTGGATATTATTAAATTGAGCTAACTCCTTCTAATAAACTTTTATTAAGCACCCTACAGTTTAGGGGAAAGTCAGAAAGCTTCGCAAAAGAAGAACTTAGGAAGCTGAAAAAGAACTATGAAAAAGGATACTGAGGAAGGTCCCTGGCAAAGGCTCTTGATATAGGTTGTTGACAAAGCTCACTGAACGACACATCAGCATGAGCCAACTGGAATCAAAATCATAACATAGGAACCTTAAAAGCACACGTTCTGAAGAAACTGTCAATCCCGAGAAGTGGCGCATCAAATCCGGTCCAGTTACCCAGCAAAAATGATAATTTTTACAGTTTAGTCCCTGAAGAATTTGAAAGTCAAAAAGTGAAAACAACACATTAAATGCCAGGAACCTTAGCTGCAGGATGTGAAACTATTCACATTCAGAATTGATCTCAGCCCTTGATCAAAACACAGGGAGTTTTCTTATAATTAGGAACCTTATACTTTTTCAAAATCTTTACGCTCTCATATCTTTCACTCTCAATACTTTCTACAGACAGTAACCTAGCAACCTTTGCATACTCTTTATGTTTCTTTCGCCGAATCTCTCTTCTCTCTCACTACTCAACAATGGCACCCAAAACCTCTCAGGTTATGGATGGACGTCTTATTAACGGACCGATCCTGAAGAAGGCCATCAGGGATGAGGGCAGAAACTCTGACCTCATCGAGAGCATACTCAACAACCTTCAACAGTCAAGGGTGTTGAGTTTCTGATCACTCTACAAGGAACTATACCGCGAGGATCTTGTAAGCCTCTTCTATGCCAATGCAGAGGTCTCTAAAGACAAGATAAGGATCATATCCAGAGTTAGGTCCAAGTCGTTCGAGCTGATTGCCAGCGTCCTTGGGAAGATCTTTCAGCTTCCCACTGAATGGATGAACGGCAGCGAGTTAGCCACCAATGGAGAGGACATGGTGGAAGAGTACTAGAAGAGGTTCACAGGCTCCGATAACCTACTAACCCTGAACAAGACTGTAATAAGAAGCTTTTCCAGGTGGAGTACCAGATGCTCCACGATATCTGCTGCCATATCATTGAGAACCGATCAGTTTCCTTTGATAAGTGTACCAACCTCAGGTACCAGATGATGATGACATTAATGGAGGCTGAAGAAGTAAACTGGGCAGAATACATCTTCAACAGGCTGAATGAGGAAGTGGAGAAGAAGGTTTGCAAGCCAACCTATGGAATTATCATCAACACCATCCTATGGCATATGGGATGTGACCCGTCAAAGGGTAAGCCCATTCAAAAGGGCAAGTTCATAGGTTATGACAGAATATTTGCCAAGAAAGGAACCAAGGTCTCTCAAGTAACCAGTAAGGTTACTGAGGTACAGGAGAAGGAAACTAAGGGGGGAATCAGAAAAGGATAGCTTGTCGAAGGGGGAAGCCTCGACGGCTACTGTTTCCCCATCTCATCAGCAGAAAAGGGTGAGGAGTGTGAGGCCAAGGGTGAAAAAGGCTGTTTAGAGGAAGCTAAGGATCTCTGATGATGAAGCATCCCCATCATCTCCACCAGTGATGATGCTCCGTACTCCTCCAAGCAAGAAAAATGATGTTGAGTCTGAGATCCTAACTACTGTGCAGGCAGAGGTCGCTGTGCAGAAGGTCACTTCTCAGTGGAGGGAGCAGTTAGGTTTAGAAGAGGAGGTGGAAGAAGAGGATGATGACATCGAAGTGGTCCTAGACATGATAAAGCTGAAGGTCGAGTTTCAAAAGCTGTGGGACCGCTTCATGGCTTGGTGGGAGTTCAGGCACCTTCCTTGCCAGGACCTTATCCAGTGGTCAGATTTAATTATTGAGGAAGAGTGGTCACTGAAGTGGGCAGAAGTGGAGAATATCAAAGAGGAAAAAGTACTGGAGACCGGCTTCCTCAGGGGGGCAGCAGAGGAAGAAATGGCGGGAGTATCAGGATATTGTGGAGACAGAGTTGCGGTTTGCCACCATTCCTGAGAGGAGGAAGCAAGCTGAGCCAATTGCACTGTCCCCACCTTCCTCGAGGACGATGAAGGGGAAGAAGCCCATCGAGCAACCTGAGTTCTTCAAGGATGAAGTTATCTTAGAGGCAGTTGCTGCTCAGGTTAAGGCTGGCGATGACGTGGGCTTCGCAGAAAAACAGACTTAAGCTTTTGGAGTAGAGAAGATGGAGGAAAGGATGCTGAAGCAGGCCTTGGATGTCAGTGTGGTGGAGACCAGGATGCGACATAGGCCCCTGCCCATCCAGCCAGGTGAAGGTTCCTCCTGCGGAATCAGTCAAAGGATGCCTTCACCATTAAAAGATGAATCCAGCGGAGCATTCAGTCAACTGGTGGACATTGAGACCCTTCCTGATGAGGAGGTGGAAGGCTCAGATGTCGCAAGAACCATCCCTGTTTTCAAGGATGCTCCTGCCACCGTCGAGAAGGTTGACACGTCGATGATGTAGCCACCAACTACTCCAGAGGCTGAAAAGTTGGAAGTACTTTATTGGTCCCAAATAAGGTGGTAGTAGGCTTAGAGGGGGGGGGGGTTGAATAAGCCTACTCCTATTTCAAACTTTTCTTCTTTTCAGGAGGCTTTGGTCGGGAGTCAGTAACCTTTTGGGAAGTTACTGATCAGAGTTATGTTGCGGAAATTTCCTCTCTTGTGAAGACCAAATATGAAGGACGTGCATCTAACATGAGATGTGCATATAGAAAGTAAGCATGTAGAGATGCATGTATGTACAGATGTTCGAAGGTTGAGTAATCCTTCTACATCATCTCTGTCTCTTCTCAAGAGGGAACATTTGTTAAGCTCTGTTGATTTACATAGCCCTTTCTATTACAACACTCACTTAACAAGTAAGTAGCAAACCTTCACACAGCTGGTTGCCTACTCTCCTATATGACCCACACAGGATCCTAATCTACCCACCCAGGGTCCTCACTTTCTTCTTCAGAAAGTGGAAAACTTAGCAGGACTCGCTCCTCGCACTAAGCACTCCAAGACAGTCCTTAAAAGGTTTTTCTTCCTTCTTCTTCAACTGGATGCAGCAAGCTTGGGCTTTGTTTGCAGGTTGATCTGCTGAAGCTTGCTGCAGGACTGACTACTAAGTATGTGTCTCAGGGAATAGAGTGTTTGAGCTTTTCTTCTCTTTTTCTTCTCTTTTGAACACTCTTCTTTTCTTTTTGGTCTTTCCCCTCTTTTCTGCGCCTTCCTCTTCTGAGCTTTCTTTCTGTTGAGCTCTTCTCTTTTCTTTTGTGCCCTCTTCTTTTTCTTCTCTCTCGTACACTTCAGTTTTATATCTTCATCTTATTTGTAGATAGGTAGAGTTCATAATCTATAACTGTGTCGCACTCCTGACACACGCCAGCTTTTCACTTTCCACGTGTCTTATTCTGATTGGCTCATCTTCTCTTCTCTCTACCGGTAACTTCTTCTTTCTACCGGTAACTTTTGACTTTCTTCCCATGCCTGCTTTGTAGCTTCCTCCTCACACTCACTCTGGTACTTCCTTCTCTGGTTTGCTCCTTCAGGTGACTTGAGGCTTCTATAGCATGCTACTTCTGTAGTATGCTTAGGCATGGTCTCTCAGGTAGCTTCCTGTTTGGTAGATTGTTGCTCTTCAGTCCGCTTCAGCAAGTTCTCTTCCAGTAGTTTCCTGCAGTCATCAGTATCCTAATTAGTTCACCCGATTCCTTTCCATCATTCTCTTCAGTATCCTTCCTTTGACACTTTCTCTGATCTTTCTTTTTTCTACAGTAACCTCGTTGCAGTAACCTTTCGATCTAGGTTATGCGTATAGAGTTAGGGTTACTTTCCTAAGGTTTTGTCTCATTAAAACATACTTAAACGTTTTTAACATACCTATAGTTGTTACTATTCTAAAAGAAACACTTCAGGTTACTGAGGAACCAGAAGCAGCAACTGTTGAAGGAACCTCCGTGCCAGTAAATTTTGATGATCAGGGACCGATGGAGGTTTGAAAGACGGCTGAGGAAATTATTCCAACGGACATGGAGGGAGTAATTTCTTAGGATCCTGCGAATCATTGTGAGATGATTGTAGAGAAGGCCACAACAGAATAGGGTGCTAATACAGAGCATGCTGTTGAGAAGTCTGCTAACAGAAAGACTTCGAAGAAGTTGAAGGAGGTGGAGGAGGCGCCTTTGGAGAAGGAAGGGTCTTCCGAAGAAGAAATAAGGAGGATGCAAGCCTAAAAGGGAGATGTCCCTTAAGGTGATTGGAGCTGCTGATGAGGGAGAGACAGTGGATGAGGAGGAGGCAGTTGGAGATGATCCTAGCCATTCAGAATGGAAGCTCACTACTTTTTCCGACAGCGATGATGGTGCACCTAGTGAACAGGGTGCAACCGGAGCTGAAAAATCCAATACTCTAACTCCTTCTCTTTCTGTGCAGGATACTGAAGACAAGTCAATAGACGATGCGTTCAACGTAGTGGAAAAAGTAGGGAAGTCCCTGACCAAGGCTAGCTGAAAAATGAGAGTTGAAGCAAAGAAGGATCGCTTTCAAGCCATCTTCCTGATCGACAATCTCAATGCTACTCTGGCTACGCTTTAGCTGACAATCAGTTCTCATAACACATCTACCAGCCTTGTTGACACTATCAAGAACTTGAATGACAAGTTCAACACACAAGAGAAGAAATTGCTGGACATAGAGCTTGAACAGAAGTCCATGTCTTCCTCCCTGAAGAAAATTGATGATTCTCAATTCCAGTAGAAACAAACCTGTTGGTCCCAAGTGGAAGTAGGCTTAGGGGGGTGAATAAGCCTACTCAATTTTGAAACTTTTTCTCCGAAAGACTTAAGTCCAGAAGCAGTAACCTTTTGGGATGTTACTTTGGAGTTATCAGAGTTATATTGCGGAATCTTTTTTCTATTGAAAAACACAAGTATGGAAGATGTGCATCTAATATTGGATATGTAGTTAGAAAGACAAGCACAAAGATACACATAGATATACAGAGGTTCGAAGGTGGAGTAATCTTTCTACATCCTCTCTGCCTCTTCTTAAGAGGGAACTTTGTTAATCTTGTTGATTTACATAGACCTATCTATTACAACACAGACTTAACGAATGAGTAGCAAGCCTACTCACAGCTGCTTGCCTACTCTCCTAACTGACCCACACAGGATCCCACCTGACCCAATCAGGATCCTTACTTTCTTCTTCAGAAAGTGAACAACTTATCAGGACCCTAGTCCTAGCACTAAGCACTCCGAGACAGTCCTTAAAAGGTTTATCTTTTTCTTCAACTGGATGCAGCAAGGTTCGACTTCTTGTACAGGTTGCTCTGCTGTAGCTTGCCGCAAGACTGAACGACTGGGTAATCTAGCGTTTCTATGGTTTAGAGTGTTTGAGCTCTCTTCTCTTTTTTTGATCTTCTTACACTCTTTTCTCTTATTTTCTTTTCCCCCTCCTTTTCTTTTTCTTCCACACGCTTTTTCTCTCTACTCTTTACTCTCTTCAGTCTTCTATTTATAGATGTAGGAAATCTGCCCGTTGAAGGTAGGTAGGTTCCCAGCATTTAATACGCCGTTCTCTTTTTGATACACGACAACTTTGTGCTTTCCATGTGTCTTCATTTGATTGGCTCCATTCCTTTTCTCTCTACCGGTAATATTTAGCTTCCTTCCTATGCCCGCTTTGTAGCTTCCTTCTTGTGCTTGTTTTGGAGCTTCCTTCTCAGACTTGCTCTGTCAGTTGGCTTGAAGCTTCTGTAGCGTGCTGCTTTGCAGTATGCTTTGGCATGGTCTCTTCCAGGTAGCTTCCTACTAGGTAGCTTGCTGTTTTGCAGTATGCTTTGGCATGGTCTCTTCTAGGTAGCTGCCTGCCAGGTAGCTTGCTACTTTGCAGTATACTTTGACATGGTCTCTTCCAGGTAGCTTCCTGCAGTACGCAATATCCTTTTAGTTTACTAGATTCCTTCACCATTCTCTGCAATATCCTTTCTTTGAAGCTTTCTCTGTCGTATCTTCCTGCAGTAACCTTGTTGCGGTAACCTTATAAGATAGGTTATGTTTATTGATTGAGGGTTACTTTTATAAGGTTTTGTCTTATCAAAACATACTCAAATATTTCCTAACAAAACCTTAGAGGATCATACTGATATCTGAACCAGTATGCATTTGATGATAAGGTTTGGAGTAGGACGGGATTATGATGATGACAAAAAGGGGGGAAGAAGCATTTAAGAGGATAGAGCAGAGGAATCAAGATCCTTCTCCGTGCAGCCAGCTCCCATCTTACCGAGGAAGGATACTGGAGGAGACAGAGGAAGCAGGGGAGGAGGGACCCGAGGTTACTCAGATAACGGAACCAAAAGAAAATCTGATGCTATCTCAAGAACCATTCATCCGGGTCTGCACAGAGGGCACAAGGAAAGGGAAGAAAAGATGAGAAGGGTCGAGAAGATGTTCAAGGCTTCTGATGAGAATATTGTGAAGCAGGCCCAAGAAAGCCTTGCAAGACTATATCCGTCTTAGAAGCAACCTGACCTTGAAGGGTTGGCTGAGCGATAAAAAGAGGCACCAAAATCCTTAATCATTTTTCATGATGGGAGCCCGGATGTCAAAAGCTGAAGATTTCAAGAATGACGGCTTCCTGAAATTGATCTGCCTACTGCCACCAATCCAAGGTACCTTCAAATCAAGTTGTACAAGGAGTCCATCATAATCAAAGGAAGAACTCACAGAGAGGGACTCCAATGCTTCATAAACCTTACCAACAGAGGTGTACTTCCAATCCAGAAGAGACTGAAGAGCTGAATGGACAAAGGGGAAGTAATACCTATCCATGGGGATTTTTGGTTAAGGTACAATGAAACCCCATAAATAAGGAGGGTGATGGAACCGACCTACCAGGAATCCATCCTAAACTGGTGGAAAGGTTCCCGCAATGAAAGAAGACCTAGAGCCTCCTGGTTGAAGAGATGAAGATAGCTCCCTCCTGCATACTTCTTTCTGTTCTTTTTCTGTATCTTTTGCTTATCTTATTTTGTTCTACTCTGATACCTTTCTGATTTATCAACTTAATAAAAATAAAATTTTGTTCTAAAAAGCTTACTGCTTGTGAACTTGTCTTTGTGGCTCTGATACCGCTTTATCTGATTTCTGTTTGGTTACTGCTAAATATCCTTAATAAAATTGCTAAGTCTTTTGATCCTCTTAAAGGAAGTTTTATCATCATCAAAAAGGGGGGAAATTGTAAGGAATATTGTATAGATTTTGATGAAAACAAAACATGTAATAGATTAGAGCCTAGGATCCTATGTATTTGGCTTCAATTGTAAATCTCTTAGTATAGGATCAGGAGGCTTGAAGATCAAGACTTAAAGCTTGAAGAAGGAATGAAGACCCTGCTGTACAAAAAGAGAACAAAAAATGACTAAGCATAGGTCACTGCAGCAGGTTGCTATAAGGACACTGAAAGGCTACTGCGAGTGGATGCTACTAAGACAAGTAAGCTAGGCTAAATGAAAGACAAGTAAGCTAAGCTAAATGAAAGACAAGTAAGCTAGCCTACTGGAAGACAAATGAACACTAGCAACTTATCCAAGGCAGTTACCTCTGAATGAGTGTACTGAGTTTACGTTAGGCACACCCACATGTCTACCAATCAAAAGGTGTCACGTAATGAAGTAAAAAGGAGGATAGAACGATTGTCAGACTGGGTATGACGATTACAGCAACAGAGGCGTACGATCTCAACAACTTCGTACGGACTAAACCAGAAAAGGCCACGTCGCCCCATACATGCTGCGAAGAAGGATGCTCACCCCAACATGCAAATTTCTCATCACCTATAAATAGAAGAAGACTAGGACATGAAAATAAGTTTAAAACTATAACACTTGCGATTCAAACGCTCAAAATGATCAACCTTTTCAATCCTTTAGAAAGTTTCAAGTTCAGTCTAGCAGCAAGCAAACTCTATCTAAAAGAGCTTTTCATCCGAAGCTTGTTGCCTATGTTGTTGAAAGAGAAACCTTTATTTTCATAGACTGTTAGGAGTTGCTTGATCGGAGGTCGTTCCTGATCAAGTACTTTCGTTCTTAGTAGAAGAACAAGAGCTCTATGTGAGCTAGCTGAGTTTGGTCACTATGCAGTAACCATGTGTGGGATAGACTGACAGTTCCTGTTAGGTTTAAAGTTTGTATAAGCAGGGTCTTTGTAAAATAAACTATCATATTAACATAGTTCCTCTTTGTGAAGGAGTACAGAGGACGTAGAGGGATTACTCCACCCTTAAACCTCTATATATCTTGTGTTAAGCTTTCTGTGTTTAAGCTTACTGCTGATCTTATATATATCTTGTTTACTTGTTGTTGTGTTTATATCCATATCATAAGCATCTAAAAGGTTTTCAAAAAATAAGCATTGCTTTAAAGAATTTCCGTTGTAAATAAAACTCTATTTTCTTTAAGTTCACTAAGGTAACTACTCAAGCAGTAACCTCTGGGACAGTAAGCTCGATAGCTACCTGCCTGAGTGACTTAACATCTGTGTTAAAAGAAAAGGTTTGAAAATCTTACTAGGCTTATTCATCCCCCTCTAAGCCTACTACTACTGAGGACCAACAAAAAATAATAAATTTTATTGAAGATTTCGACAAATTTATTGCTCGTGTGTGATGCAGTTCGTAAAAGTTTAGTATTGAGTTAATGTAAAAAATATTCATTTTTAAGAAAAAGAAAATGTTCTTGATGATATTTCAATCTCAATTGATACCCGTGTGATGCATGTCTCTATAAACTTTTTAAAATAGATATATATTTTTATACAAACATGATTTAGAGTTAAATTTAAATCATGATTTTTTTCATATAAAAATAATGTTTTCAAAAGGATTGCCGATTTTCTTCTACAATTTTGAAAAATCAAAACATCAATTCCAAATTAAATATTATAATGAAGTAGTTTACGGAATGAATATGGTCAAATTCAAATCTTACCATGATATTGTACTTTTTTTATAATTCTTGTTATGCATGGATTTTTCCTAAATTAAAAAAAGAATATGAAAAGTTAAAATATTGACTTTTGGTGGAAAATTAGAAATCATTTTGTTATTATATAGAAAAATATATAGATATATAGATTATTGAGATGAAATTAGAAAGACAGTGTTTGCCATAAAATCATATTATTAATATTAGTAATATTATTAATCTTATATTTTAAATGGTTGAGTGGATGACACGATGTATTAGTGGTTGTTCTTTTATATATTTTTTTATGAGATAGTATATTTGGATCAGTAAAAGTGAGTCAACCCATTTTATTCGATTAGTATTGCTCTCACATGATATGTTATAAAATTTTGCCTCATGTACATTATTATGTGAGTGAGACGTCCTTATATCATGAGTTTTTGTGAATTAAATTTGAATCAATATAAGTTTGTTGTTACTTAGAAAAGGAAATCAACCTCAAAATTCTAACATCCCTGAACTAACCATACATGTCCAAAGCCTAGGTTTGAGTTGAGTGCATAATAATTGTAGTTATACATCACTGAAAGTGTTAAAATGCACGCGATCGGCAACTCTATAATTTGCACACCACTGATGTGTAATGATATTATCCTTGTTGTATGAAAAATGAAGCTGATTGATATGCTGAATATCTAACATGTCAGCTATAAACGCATATTAATGTACCCAAATTGAGTAGGGTAGGAGGAGTGATACATCACCATTTATCCAATCTCTTGTTTTGAGAAATAATTACTCCCTCCGTCCCCCTTATCTTTGCCACGGTTTGACCGCACGGAGTTTAAGAAAAAACTGTTGACTTTGATGTGATGTGTTATTTTAATGTTTTTGAGTGGCAATTTTGTAATTAATGTGTGCTTTTTGAGTGCAAAAGTTGTAAAATGAAAGAAATAGAAAGGTAAGGGAGTAAATTTTTCTTTGCCATTTTTGGGCTAGCAAAGTTAGTTGGGACAAACAAAAAAGGAAAGTAGGCAAAGTTAGCAGGGACGGAGGAAGTACAATGCACATTTTCACAATCTCTTGTTTTGAGAAATAATTACATTGTGCATTTTCACAATAAGAGAGTACGGATTATACCATGCACAAAATATATAACATACAAACTTTTATACCATGTACTATAAAAAAGTGACTTTTTACCGCAAAATAAAAGGATTGATACTTTTCTACCACAATTTTACCAAATCAAGTACAATAATTGTATGATTAAGTAATGATACTCAGAATCGGACAAAAAAATTTTGACCAATTTTTTTTTTTTACCTTTCAGAATCACATGTATATTTAATTTTACTCTATTTTTACTTTCACTTTATTTTTACTTTTTACAGAGTGATTTGAACACTCATTCACGGACATACACAAACTAAAAAATTCATCTATATAACAAAAATTTCAGAGTGAGTTGCTCACATTCGATGTTTTTTTTTTTTTCTAAAGTTGCATCAGAGAAACAACATTGAAGAATTATCAAGTAAGTTTTGTTAGAACACATTTAAGTATGTTTTGATGAGACAAAACCATAGATTAGTAACCCTCAAATCTATAAGCAGAACCTATCAGGTAAGGTTACTGCAGAAAGATACGACAGAGAAAACTTCTGAGGAAGGATACTGAAGAGAATGGTGAAAAGGAATCTGGTAAACTAAAAAGGATGCTGTTTACTGCAGGAAGCTACCTGGAAGAGATCATACCAAAGCATATTGCAAAGTAGCAAGCTACCGAAGACTCAAAGCTACCTGACAGGAAGTTACCTGGAAGAGACCATGCCAAAGCATACTGCAAATCAGCAAGCTACAGAAGCCTCAAGCCACGTGACAGAGCAAGACTGGAAAGGGAGCTACAAAGCAAGCATGGGAAGGAAGCTAAAAGTTACCGGTAGAGAGAAGAGGAATGGAGCCAATCAGATGAAGACACGTGGAAAACAAAAAGTTGGAGTGTACCAGAAAGAGTGTGGTGCATTTAATGATGGAAACCTACCCACCTTCAACGGGTAGATTTCCTAATCTATAAATAGAAGAAGACTGAATACTGAAGAAGAGAGAGCGCAAAGAAAAGAAGAGAGGAGAATAGAAGAGCGCAAAAGAGAGCGTAGATAAGAGGGGGAGAACATATAGAAGAAAAGAGAGTAAAATGGGGGAATAAAGAAGAAGAAAAAGAAGAAGAGATAAAAGAGATTACAAAAGATCAAAAGAAGAGTAGAAAGCTCAAACACTCTAAAACCCAGAAACGCTAGAATAGTCAGTCATTCAGCCAAGCAGCAAGCTACAACAGAGCAACCTGCAAAAGAAGCCAAAGCTTGCTGCATCTAGTTGAAGAAGAAGACAACCCTTTTAAGGACTGTCTAGGAGTGCTTAGTTAAGACTAGGATCCTGATAAGTTGTTCACTTTCAATAGAAGAAAGTAAGGATCCTGAGTTGGTCTAGGATCCTGTGTGGGTCAGTTAGGAGAGTATGCAAGTAGCTGTGAGCAGCCATGAGTAGGCTTGCTACTTATTTGTTAAGTCTATGTTGTAATAGATAGGGCTATGTAAATCAACAAGATTAACAAATGTTCCCTCTTGAGAAGAGGTAGAGAGGATGTAGAAGGATTACTCCACCTTCGAACCACTATATATCTATGCGTTTATTTATGCTTACTGTTCTATCTGCATATCGTATGTTAGATGCATGTCTTTCATAATTGGTCTTTCAATGAGAGAAAGCTTCCGCAATATAACTCTGATAAACAACCTCCTAAAAGGTTACTGCCTCTAGACCTAAGCCTTCTGAAGTGAAGAAAAGTTTGAAAATACAGTAGGCTTATTCACCACCCCCAAGCATACTACCACTTGGGACCAACAAGTTTGTTTTTAATTTCATGTGTTTTTAACCACTTGCGTAAAAATTTTTCCATTAATTATTAATGGCTCGTTGATTATATATATTTTCAATTATAGTATAGTCGTTTAATATAGTGGTCTATTTTTAGTAATAGTATACTCATTTAATAAAGTGGCTCGTTTAGTCAGTAATTAAATTAATATATACAAAACAAGTCACTCGTATAGCATTAAACAAGTCACTCATTGACTCGTTGAGGGTTGAGCGAGTGACTCGTTAAGGTTATACGAGTCACACGTTCAACCCTCAACGAGTCAATGAGTGACTCGTTTAATGCTATACGAGTCACTCTTTGAGGGTTGAACGAGTGACTTGTAAAGAAGGGTTATACGAGTCACTCGTTCAACCCTCAACGAGTTAATGAGTGACTTGTTTAATGTTATACGAGTCACTCTTTGAGGGTTGAACGAGTGACTCGTAAAGGGTTATATGAGTCACTCGTTCAACATTCAACGAGGCAATGAGTGACTCGTTTAATCATGTAATTAATTTTAGGGTATTAAATAAACGAGCCACTATTATATTTTAAAATTAGTGCCTCGTCTAATTATGCATAACGAATTATATGATTACCTTTCCAGTAGTGCCTCGTTTATATGATTACCCCTAAGTAAATGAATTGTATTAATTGAATTAATCGTTTCATGTTTAAGGTTGCTCGTTTAGCTAGTTTATAAATCCATTTACGACCACTAATTAAAAAAATCATTTAATTAAATATAAATAGTTTTTCAAAATTCCATTTTCTCGAATCATTTAGGACCCATTAATTGATTAAATTTGACTTTATAATTCATTAAAGCAGTGATTGATTGAATTGCATGATAAATCCAATTCCGTTTGTTTTTCAGACTAATAAAAAAGAAATGTCTTTTTCGATTGCGGTTTGGTTCAAAGGTTATTGGCAAGGTATTCAGTATCTAAACGGTTCTTTAGAATTGATTTATCTTCAAAGACTTATATGGATTTATTGACCTCAATTCATGGAATCGTACTTGCCGACATGAATTGTTGGGGATATTTGATTCATGCACTAAATGAAATTAATGAAAGATTGAAGAAGATAAAGATAAAGAATGATTCCGATTTGGAACGGGTTTTCTATACGAATGATTCTTTTTTGGTTGTTTTTGTTTCCTTGAAGAGGATGGATGTTGGATTATCAGCAGGGTAGTCTTATCGCAAACAACAAGGTTTAGTGGATGAGGAGTACAATCAAGACAGTCAAAGTTTTTATCCTGTTGGACATGAATTCGAATCTTCACATGTTCTAATTAAACTTCAGAACGACGAAGAATTTGGTTCAAAATGGGATATTTCATATGTATTTGGCTCACCGGAATATTGATGAAGAATAGTGGCATATGTATTTGAATTGGAAATGAAGTAATTCTAGATGAAACATTGTTATTAAATAAACGCATGTTGGTCCCAAGTGGTAGTAGGCTTATGGTAGTAGGCTTAGGGGAGGGGGTGAATAAGCCTACGCAATTTTCAAACTTTTTCTTTTAAAACCGAATGATAAGTCACTCAGGCGATAGCTAAAGAGCTTACTGTCCTAAAGGTTACTGCTTGAGCAGTTACCTTTAGTGAGCTTAGAGAAAATGTGTTTTATGCACAGCGGAAATTCTTTTTAACCAATGCTTCTTTTCTGAAAACGGTTGATATGCTTATGTGAGATATGCAGCTGGTTAAAGCAGATAAACAATAACAAGGATAAGAACAGCAGTAAGCTGTATCAAGAATAAACACAGCAGTTTATAATGGTTCAAGGGTGGAGTAATCCCTCTACGTCCTCTCTACTCCTTCTCAAGGAGGAACTGTGTTAAGTATAAGGGTTGATTTACACAAGCCTTGCTTAGACAACCAAAATTTAACAAGAACTGTCAGTTTATCCCACATAGGGTTACTGCATAGTGACCAAACTCAACTAGCCCACACAGAGCTCTTGTTCTTCTACTAAGAACGCAAATACTTGATCAGGAACAGCCTCCGATCAAGCATCTCCTAACAGTCTACGAAAGTAAATAAAGTGGTTTTCTTCAACAACACATGCAGCAAACTTTTGTATAGATAGCTCTCTAGATAGAGTGTGCTTGCTACAATTGACTGGACTTGAAACTTCTAAAAGTTAAAAGATAGTGCGTTAGATAGCTTGATTGCTTTGATTGCAAGAGTTTCAGGTTTCAAGTATCTTCCAAGTCCAGTTCTTCTATTATTTATAGGTGATGAGAAATCTGCCCGTTGGAAAGAGCTTCATTCTTGCAGCATGCATGGGGCAACGTAGCTCCTTTTGATTTGCTCGTACAAGATTGTTGAGATCGTACATATATATTGCTGCAATCGTCATACCCAGTATGACATATCTTCAGACTTCCTTTTTGCTTTTAATACGTAGCATCATTTCATTGGATGAGTTTGCGGTTGTGCCTAAGGTAAACCTCGTACACGGATTTCGAGGTAACTGCTTCTGAACAGGTTGCTGATGCTTCCTTGTTCTTCAATCGGCTTCAGCTTACTTGTCTCTTGTACAGCTAGCAAACTCAGCATCCACGTGCAGTGAGCGTACAATATCCTTTTTAAGCAGCTTGCTGCAGAGATTTATACTTAGATCATTTTAAGGTTTTATGCAGCAAGGTCTTCACGCTCCAGTCTTGATCATCAAGCCTCCTGATCCTATACTTAGAGATTTTACAATAGAATCTAAATACATAGGATCTTAGACCCTAATCTATTACATGTTTTGTCTTCATCAAAATCTATACAATGTTCCTTACAATTTCCCCATTTTTAATGATGACAAAACTACTTTAAGAGGATCAAAGACTTATCAGATTCTATTCAAGAATATAAGCTTGTTTAATGATGACAAAACTACTTTAAGAGGATCAAAGACTTATCAGATTCTATTCAAGAATATAAGCTTGTAAAGTGATCAACAAGATATATATATGTATAAAGCAGCAAGGTATCAGAACAGAAGCTAAGCATAAGTTCACAAGTAGTGAGCTTTTCAGAACAAACAGGTAGTTTTATTGAGTTGATAAAACATAGAGGTATCAGAGCACAGTATCAAAACAAACAAGCAAAAGATACAAGGGTGAGCATGAAAAGCAGTAAGCAGTAAATAGGAGTCAGAAGCTTCATGGTATTTTTAGCCATGTTGCTCTTTCTCTCCTTTCATTGCGAGATCCCTTCCACCAGTTCCGTAAGGATTCCTGGTAAGTTGGCTCTATTACCCTTTTTATTTCAAGAGTTTCATCGTACCTCAACCAAAAGTCCTCACAGAAGGGAATTACTTCTCCTCTGTTCATGTGTCCTTTTAGTTTTATCTGAAGTGGAAGCACACCTCTGCTGGTAAGGTCCTTGAAACATTAATGGAGTCCTTCACGATGAGTTCTTCCTTTAATATAGGTGGACTCCATGCACAGCTTGATATAGTATTTCAGGTACTCGGCTTGTTTGTAGACTTCGATCTGCAGAACGGTTGGACATTGAGTAGTATGCAGATAGATTTCAGGAAGTTCCCAAACTTGGAATATGGGGCTCTGAACGTCAGGACTTCCATCTAGGAAGATGAGCAGTGATCTCAATGCATTCTTCTCATCTGCTGCAATAGCTTCCAAGTCAAGTTACCTCTGGGGAGGAAAGAGCTTTGAGAGGCTTTACTTCGTCAGATCCTGAATGTGAGTATCTGACGCTTTGAACATTTCTTCAACTTTCCTCCTCTTCTCCTCCCTTTCATCGACACCTCTGCGAAGTCCAGGATGGATTTCCGAGATAGCATCAGATTTTCTTTTGGTTGAGCTACTATTTGGTCGTCCTCTGGAGCTTCCTTCATGGCCTCCTCCATCTCCTCCTGAATCCTTCCTTGGCAGAATAGCTAGCTGCCTGCAAGAAGAAGAATCCAGTTGCCTTCTCTACTCGATCCTCTTAGCTGCATCTTCCGTCTTTTTGTCAGTATCATAAGCCGAGCCTACTCCAAACTTTATCATTGAATGCATACTTGTTAGGATGTCAGTGTGATCCTCTAGGGTTTCCTTCTGCTCGAACTGAGAGTCATCAATTTTCTTCAGGGTGGAAGATACAGATTGATGTTCAAGCTCTACTTCCAGTAACTTCTTCTCTTGTTTGTTGAGTTTCTCATTCATGCTTTTGATAGCATCTACAAGGTTAGTGGATGGGTTCATGGACTTGATAGTTGTCTGAAGCTTTGCCAGGGTTGCACAGAGGGTGTCAACCATGAAGGAAGCTTTGAACCTGTCCTTCCTTGCTTCAACTCTCATTAGACGGCTAGTCTCGGTTAGAGACTTGCCAACCCTTTCCACTGCTTGGAACACATCATCCATAGATTTGTCTTCAGCAACCTGCACAGAAAGAGAATGAGTTAGCATATTAGATATTTCGGTAACGGTTGCACCTTGTTCATTGGGTGAACCATCATCGCTGTTGGAGGGGCTAGACATCCAGTCTTCAATATCCTCCCCCTTATCCATCACTGCATCCTGAGGGACATCTCACTTCCAGGCCTGCATCCTCCTTATTTCTTCTTCAGAAGGCCCTTCTTCTAACAGTGCATTCTCAACTTTTGTCTGTGTCATCGAACTCTCTAAGTTGGTAGACTTCTCAACAATAGGCTCTTTCGGAGCAGCCTCTACAGTAGTAGACTGGACTTGAACATCCTGTACCACTGGAATTTCTTCAATAGCAGGCTCTATGTTATCAGCCTGATCTGTTACGGTCTCCTTTGCAATCATGTCACCATGATTCGCAGGATCTTCAGAAATTACTCCCTCTATCTCCATTGGAGAAATTTCCTCAGCCGTTTGATCAACCTCCATCGGTGCCTGTTCATTTGAGGGTACTGACACAGAGGTTATTTCTTCAACGATTACTGCTTCAAGTGTTTCTTCTAGGACAACAGCAACCGCAAGAACTTCCAACTTTTCAGCCTCCGGAGTAGTTGGTGGCTCTATCCTTGGCATTTCAACATTTTTGGGGTTGGCAGGAGCATCTTGAAGAACAATGATGGTTCTTACGACATCTAAGCCTTCCACCTCCTCATCAAGAAGGGTCTCAATGTCCGCCAGTTGACTGAATGCCCCGCTTGGTTCATCTCCGGATGCTGGTGGTGAAGAAATCCTCTGATTAATAGGTTGAACAACTAGAGGTTGCTTAGAAGTTTTTGTTGCTGTTCCACAAGAGGAACCTTCACCTTGCTGAATAGGCAGTGGCCTATGCCTCATCCTCGTCTCCACCAGACTGGCATCTAAGGCCTATCTCAACATCCTTTCTTCAGCTTCATCCACTCCAAACGCCTCTGCCTGCTTTTCTACGAAGCCCACGTCATCGCCAGCTCTAACCAGATCAGCAGCAACCTCCAAGATTACATCATCCTTGAAGAAATCAGGTTACTCGATGGGCTTCTTCCCCTTCATCGTCCTTGGTGAAGGTGGTGGCAGTTCAAGAGGTGCGGCTTGCTTCTTACTTTCTGACCTCGCAGCTAGTCGCATTTCTGCCTCGAAACTTTCCAGAAAGTCCTTCCACTTCCTCCTCTGCAGACCATTCAGGAATCTTGTTTCTAGTACCTTTGCCTAGTTCAGTTCCATTCCTCCTCAGTAGCTAAGTCTAACCACTGAATGAGATCTTGGCAAGGAAGGTGCCGATAGTTCCACCACGCCATAAACCTATCCACTGCTGCTTGAACTCCGTTTTCATCTTGGTTATATGCAGAACAAACTCATCATCGGAGTCCTCAGCAGCTACCTCTTTCTCCAATCCTAACTGCTTCCTTAGTTGAGCAGTGACTTTCTGCACAGCTACCTCCACCTGCACAGTAGTCAGAATCTCCGATTCAGCATCATTTCCCTTGCTCGCGGGAGCAGGAAATATCAATACAGGTGATGGTGGTGGGGATGCTTCATCATCCGAAATTCTCAGTTTCCTCTTCATCGCCTGTTTCACCCTCACTCTTACACTCCTCGCCCTTTTCTTCTACTTAGGTGGAGAAGCAGTAGCCGACGAGGCTTCCCCCTCCTACGTACTTTCTTGTACTGCTTCCCTCAGAGTCTCCTTCTCCTTCACCTCAGCAACCTTCCTGGCTACTGGAGAGACTTTGGTTCCCTTTTTGGCAAAAATTCTGTCATATCCTATGAACTTGCCCTTTTGAATGGGCTTACCCTTTGACAGGTCATGACCAGCATACCATAAAATGGTGTTGATCACGAGTCAAAAAGTTGGTTTGCCAACCTTCTTCTCCACCTCCTCCTTGAGTCTGGTGAATACATATTCAGCCCAGTTCATCTCCTCAGCCTTCATAAGTGCCATCATCATCCTGTACCTAAGGTTGGTGCATTTGTCAAAGGAACCAGGCCGGTTCTCGATGATGTGACAACAGATGTCATGGAGCATTTGATACTCTACCTGGAAGAGCTTTTTGTTACAGCTCTTGTTCAGAGTCAATAGGTCTTCGGAGCCTTTTAATCTCTTCCAGTACTCTTCCACCATTTCCTCTCCATAGGTGGCCAAGTCACTGCCATCCATCCCTTTAGTGGGAAGCTGAAAGATCTTCCCTAGGAGACTGGTAGTAATTTCGATCGTCTTATTTCCCATCTTGGACACGATCTTTGTCTTGTCCTTAGACACTTCTGCGTTGGTATAGAAGTGCCTAACAAGGTCCTCGCAGTAGGGTTCCCTGTAGTGCGAGCAGAAACCCCACACTCTAGACTGGTGAAGGTTGTTCAGGATCATCTGCATAAGGTCAATAGAGTGACCTTCATCTTTGATGGCCTTCAGTAAGATCTTTTCGTCAATGAGATGACAATCCATGACTTGAGAGTTCTTGGGTGCCATAGTAGTAGGAGGAAAATGAAGATTCTGCAAAATGCACAAATAGAGCATGAAAAGATTGCTAGGTTACTGCTTGCAAAAATTTTGAGTGTAAAAGAATATGAGAGCGTAAAGATTTTGATGAAGTGTAAAATTCCTATTTAAAGGAAAACTCCCTGTATTTTGATCAAGGGCTTAAATTGATTCAGAATTGAATGGTTTATCATCTTGCGGCTGAAGCTCCTGGCATTTAATGCGCAGATCCAATTTTTAACTTTTCAAAGATCTTGAGGGGCTTATCTGCAAAAATCGCCGCCTTTCATTGGGTAACTTGACCTGATTTGATGCGCCACATCTTGGGATTGACAGTTTCTTTTGATCGTGCGCTTCATGGGTTTCTTTGTGATGATTACTTTTCCAGATGGCATATGCTGACGTGCCTTTCAATGAGCTTTGTCAGCATCCTACATCAGGGACCTTTGGCAGGGACCTCTCTCAGTATCATTTCCTGACTCCTTTTAAGCTTCAAGAATTTCACATTTTTCCAAGGCTTCTTGACTTCCCCCTAAGCTGTAGGACACTTAATAAGAGTTTATTAGAGAGAGCTAGATTAATTTAATTATACCCAATTCATTTATTAGATAAGAAAATCTTAATTCACAAAGAGGTTTTGTGAATATATCAGCTAGCTGCTAGTCAGTGTGAATCTTCTCCAGTGAGATGTCCTTTTCCACATGATCTCTGATGAAGTGGTGGTGAATATCGATGTGCTTTGTTCTTAAGTCAAAAATAGGATTGTGTGTAATCGCTACTGCACTCGTATTATCGCACATGATTGGTGTTTCTTTCTCGATGATATCGTAATCTCGAAGCTGTTGTTGAATCCATAGAATTTGTGCATAGCAGCTTCCACAGCAACATATTCAGCTTCGGCTGTAGAGGTGGCTATGGAAGTTTGCTTCCTGTAGATCCAGGATACTAGGCGATTCCCCAACATTTGACAGGTTCCGCTGGTACTCTTCCTATCAATTTTCCAACCTGTAAAATCAGAATCAGTATACTCAATCAGTTTGATTCCTCCATCTTTAGGGTGCCACAAGCCTACTTATTAGGTTCCCTTTAGGTATCTGATAATCCTTTTTGCCGCGTGAGGTGAGACTCCTTGGGAGCGACTTGATATCTCGCATACATTCCAACTGCAAACATAATGGCTGGCCTGCTTGCTGTGAGGTAGAACAGTGACCCAATCAGTCTCCTATACTTGGCGATGTCGACTGTCTTTCTGTAAGGAACATTGTATAAGATTTTGATAAATGACGAAACATGTAATAGATTAGGGCCTATGATCCTATGTATTAGATTCCATTGTAAAATATTTCTAAGTATAGGAACATGATGCTTAAAGATCAAAAGAATGGAGCATGATGACCCTGCTGCATATAAACCGAAGAGAAAATACAATAATACATATCAGCAGCAGGCTGCTCAAAAAAGGATACTGGCTGCACTACCCGAGGATACCAAGGTTACTAACTGCCAAATAGACAAAAGGAGAACTGAAGATAACTAAAGCATCAGGAAGCATCAACAACCTGATTTAGTAGCAGTTACCTCGATAGTCGTGTACGAGGTTAACGTTAGGCACAAGTCGCATTTGCAACCAATCAAGTTATGCCACGTATCAAAAAGTAAAAAAGGAAGTCTGCGGGGAAGTCAGACTAGGTATGGCGATAGCAGCATCAGTCACGTACACCCTCAACGATCAGTGTACGAACAAAACAGAAACTATCACTCTGATCTACAAAAGCTGCAAATAAGGCTCACCCTCTCCAACGGACAAAAATTCGAATCGCCTATAAATATTAGAAGACTGGCACATGAATTGCACCTGAAACTCTTGCGATCAAAACGTTCAAGCTATCAAAGATCATCTACAAATATATACATAGAAGTTTCAAGTCCAGTCTAGCAGCAAGCTATCCTTAGATTTGAGAGCTCAATCGTTTCTAAGCTTGCTGTCTGTGTTGTTGAATTCTTTCTTTTATTTAGACTGTAAAGGAGTTGCTTGATCAGAGGGTGTTCCTGATCAAGTATTTACGTTCTTAGTAAAAGAACAAGAGCTCTGTGTGGGCTATAGGAGTTTGGTCACTGTGCAGTAACCCTATGTGGGAGAGACTGACAGTCTTTGTTAGGTTTAGGTTGTTTAAGCAAAGCTTGTGTAAATCAACCGTTTGACCTAACAAAAGTTTCTCCTTGTGTAGGAGAAGAGAGGACGTAGAGGGATTACTCCACCCTTGAACCTTTATATATCGTTGTGTTCTTTACTGTGCTATTTTCATTAATCTTGTTGATATTATTGTTTATCTGCTCTTATCATTTGCATATCATTTATAAGCGTAATATCTATTATCAGAAAAGAAGCTTTGCTTGAAAAGTATTTCCGCTGTGCATAAATCTCATTTTTGTCTTAAAGCTTAAGGTAACTGCTCAAGCAGTAACCTTCAGGGCATTTAACTGCCTGTGTGTCTTTTCTAGAAGAAAAGATTGAAAATTTTTAGTAGGCTTATTCACCCCCCTAAGCCTATTACCACTTGGGACCAACAAGTGGTATTAGAGCAGGTTGGATTAAACATTCGATCTAACTGATCAATCCTTGATCCCTTTTTTTATTTTTGAAAACCCTCTTTTCTATCATAAGAATAATCATCATGGACTCTCATAAAGTACATATGGTCTCCATTCAAGAATATGATGATTGGAAAATTCACATGCAGGCACATCTATCGGCCATGCATGATGAAATGTGGTATGTCATCACTGAAGGACCACCTAGAATTACAAAAGTTAACCCATTGTTTGCTAGGGCTGTGGATGAAGCAGATGATAGACAAGGAGATGCAGGAGTCATCCCACACCCAGCTGTTCTGGAAAAACCCAGAGAGGAATGGACTGCTGATGAAAGGAGAAAAGCAAATCTTGACAACGTAGCAAAAAACGCATTATTCCTCACTCTGGATAAAGGAACTTTCAACAAAGTTAAAACTTGCAGAACCGCTAAAGAGATCTGGGAGAAACTGGAGCAAATATGCGAAGGCACTGAGCTCACGAAAGAAAACAAGGTTTCTACAGCCACTCAGAAGTTTGAGCTGTTTGAAATGATACCTGGAGAAACCCTAGAGCAAATAGACCTAAGGTTCACAACTATCATTAATGAGCTTGAGTGTCTTGACAAAATCTACACTCAAAAGGAGAAAAACATGAAGGTGCTGAGGGCTCTCCCTGTTGAGTGGGATGGCAAGACAACAACCATGAGAGTATCTATGGACTTAAAGTCTATGAGCACGTTCGATCTCTTCTCAGATCTCAAAGCCTTTGAGTTCGATATCAACAGAAGGAAGGTGGAAACTGAGAGAAGCAACTCAAAGGTTACTACATTAACAGCAAGACAGCCTCAGGAAACAAGGAAATCTAAAGATCATATAGCTACCTTGGAGGCCACTGCTGAAGAAGATATGATACTTCTCCTGAAAAGGTTTCAAAAGTTCATAAGAAGGAACTCACGAACAGACGACTTTAGGAGGAAACAAAGGGAAATTGGAACCAGTCGACAGTCACCCCAATCAAACTCCAAAGCTACCGACCTCTGCTATAACTGTAGAAAGCCAGGTCACTATGCCAGGGAATGCCCACATCTAGAAGTCCACCGATATCCAGAAGATGAACGGAAGGTGAAACAAGAACGCCAGAGGTTAAAGGCGCTAATCGGTGAGGCAGAATCCTCTCAGGCAGCTACACCTGAGAAGGCATCTAAGAAAGAAGAATCAACCACCAACAGTGATTCGGAGGATACATCTTCAGACGAAAAAGCCCTTATCTGCCTCATGGCAAAGAATGACGACTCTGAGGACGGGAAATATATCTCAACTTTCCTGTTCAAATTAATGAAAGGAGGAACATGATTTGTGCTTTCAAACAAATCATAAGTGACTTTGAGCAAATCACCTCAACTCATGAGAAGCTAAAAATAGAAAACATAGAGTTTAAGAAAAAGCATGATTCGTTAGAAAAACTTTTAGCTCTAGAAAAATCTAAAGGCCAAACATGCAATAACCTCAAAATTGAAGTTAGTAAGTTCAATTTACAAGTAACGAAGCTAGTAAATGAGAAGAAGGTTCTCACTGAAATAATTTGTAACACCCCGTTTTCAAGAAAATCTACATTTGCATATTTCATAAAATTTCTTTTACCTTTTAATTGAAAAACGATTTGAAGTGAATTATTATGTTATTTAAAGTTATAATTTACGTGTTACGTTATGCTTCATGATTTTTAAGTATTTTGTGATCTAATGTTTCTTTCGAGATTTCAAAGTATTTTGTAGGATTACTTACGGAGGAAACCAAACTTGATCTCAACTCACTCGACAAACATGGACGAATGTAAAAGATAAGATATATATAATATTAAATGAGGAAAAATGATATTAGGTTTGGATGTTATGTTTACTCGTTTGTGTCGTAAATGCTTTTATTTTATTAAATTTATTCGTGATCTCTATATGTGATTCTATGTGATAAAATAATTTACATAAAGCATACTTAGTAAATACTTGTGTATAAACTATGTTATTGTAGTATTATTATTATTATTATATTTAATGTTATTAATGTTACTCTAATATATATAGATGTGTACGTGTGTAATATATATATATATATGTAGATTATGTATGTATATTTATTAATTATCTAAAACACATATATGTATAATTATTTATTTTGTGAGTATAATAGATAAGATTATGATAAAATTTGGAGATGAGTCAACTTATGCTTTTGTCTTCTTCTTCACAAGTGTCCTCCCTTTTTGTACAAAGTATGGGAGTGATACTCTTTCTTCTTCATTCATCATCAAACAATTTCATTTGCAGAGAGTTTGGGTGAAGAAGGGTAAAGATTTACTTCATTTTTGTGCTTTATGCTTCAATTTTAATTGCTTCTTAATTTTCCCCAAATTGTAGATATATATGTATGTATATATGTGTGCAATTGTATTGGATGTGCGCTGTGAAATTGGAGATGGGGAAGAAAAGGGAAAGCAAGGGAAAGAAAGGAAGAAGAAGAGGGAGAGATGGGGAAAAGTGGAGGAGGCGCCGCCGCGTCGGGCGGCGCCGTGCCAGGGCAGGGGGTGCAGCGCCGCCACTGGCGGCGCTGCTTTGTTTGTGTGGTGGTGTTTTGTATATGTGTTGTTGTGTGCGTATTGTATGTATATGTGTGTTGTGTGTGATGGGTGTGTGTGTTGATTTGTGTTTGCTGTTGGTTATCGGGGGAAAATCGGGGGAGGCGCCGCCGCGACGGGCGGCGTCGTGCGCTGGGATTGAAGGAGGAGAAGCCGGCGTTCATCGCCGGCAGCGGCAAGGGTCGCGGCGGCCATGGTGCAGGGAGGAAGGGGGAGAAGACGAGGGGCTGTGCAGGGGGGAAGGGGGTGGCGCCGTGAGTGGCGGCGCAGTGCAGAGTGTGCGCCGACGACGGGGGTTGTCGCCGAGTAGGAGGGGGAGAGAGAGAGGTCGACGGGAATGGAGAATGGAGCAGGGGTGAATTTTTGAGAATTTGACTTTTGTTAGGGACCTTTGTGCAATTTTACCACTTTTGCTAAATTTATTAATTAGTCCCTTAGATTCTGATTATTACGGTTTTACCCTACAGATTATGTTAATTTCAATTTAGTCCCTGAAATTAGTTTAAGTTGCAGTTTAACCCCCAAAACTTTACAAGATTTTTTAATATGATCCCGGACTTTATAGAAACTGCATAATCACCCCTAAACTTTGCTGAAATAGCATTTTAACCCAGAATCTTGCTACAGTTATAAATTGAACCCAATACTGTACCGGATATTATTTTATGACCTCAAACCATATTTTACGTGTCATTTTAAGATTTAAAATTACTAGTTAAATACCTAAAGTTTAAATTATAAGTATATTTGTTGTTTATATGTGAATCATGTTCAATGATTTTTAATTCTTTGTACAAGCAATTAAAATCTATGAATTTTCAGTATGTTAACCTAAATGAATATATATGATCATATGAATAATATCGTGATTTTAGGAATTATACATGAAATATTAAAATTGTAACATCTTTGTATTTTATGTGTCTTTTTAGGATTAAAATTTCTAGTTCAAATATCTAAAGCTTAAGTTATGAGTATGTTGATTTCTTTTAAATGCTAATCATGTTTAAATGATTCTTATATGATAATGTTATCATCAAAATTTTATATATGAGTCTAATATATGTATATTTTGTATGATGTATGATTAATATAAATATTTGGATAATGTGTATGAAATCATGTTAATGGATTAGCTTACAACTTGTATTTCTATTTTGAGTTGATTACATGATAATTAAAGATTTATAAATTTATGTACATTGGTTATTGTTTCGCTAATTTATTTTGTTAATTGAGGTGTGTATTTCTAAATTATTATACTATGTGGCAAATTATATATCTTAATTATTTACTTTGCAAAATCATTTATAGCTAGCAATGCAATTGTGGTTTCTTTAAATTATATAGTATTAAAAGATAATTTATCTTGCCAAATTGAATAAGAAAGTCTTTCGATAATATCTACATGTTATATGATATTATATGACATAAGAAACTAACTGATTAAGTATGTCGAGTGCAGTTGAGACGAACGGTGATTCCAAAAGTAATCCTCGAGCCGTCATCTTAAAGTGGGTAACTTCTACACTCTACTATGCGTTGATAATTAAATTAGTAAGTTATGTATGAAAATCTACGGCTGAAGCTCCGTAGCTATAACCGGTAGTTGCTTCACTATCGGGCGACGACCATAAGGGCAAGAGTGCCTGGTCTATGAAACGTCCAGGGTGAGCGTGCCCAACGGACAATGTAGTATGTGCTTAGTAATTTAATTATTTCAATATATGTTAGAGTGGGTAATTTCTACACTCTACTATGTGTTGATAATTAAATTAGTAAGTTATGTATGAAAATCTACGGTTGAAGTTCCGTAGCTATAACCGGTAGTTGCTTCACTATCGGGCGACGACCATAAGGGCGAGAGTGCCTGGTCTATGAAAGGTCCAGGGTGAGCGTGCCAACGGACAAGTAGTATGTGCTTAGTAATTTAATTATTTCAATATATGTTAGAGTGGTTAATTTCTACACTCTACTATGTGTTGATAATTAAATTAGTAAGTTATGTATGAAAATCTACGGTTGAAGTTCCGTAGCTATAACCTGTAGTTGCTTCACTATCGGGCGACGACCATAAGGGCGAGAGTGCCTGGTCTATGAAAGGTCCAGGGTGAGCGTGCCCAACGGACAAATAGTATGTGCTTAGTAATTTAATTATTTTGAATATATGTTAGAGTGGGTAATTTCTACACTCTACTATGCGATGATAATTAAATTAGTAAGTTATGTACGAAGCTACGGTTGAAGTTCCGTAGCTGTAATCGGTAGTTGTTTCACTATCAGGAGACGACCATAAGGGCGAGAGTGCCTGGTCTATGAAAGCAAGGTTTAGTGGGCGAGCAACTCCCACATTCCTTTATGTTATGTATGGTCCAGGGTGAGTGAGCCCAACGGACATGTAGTATGTACTTAATAATTTAATTGTTTCAATGAATATTAGAGAGTGCAGTTATCCCACTGGGATTCCTCTCCGGAGGTGTCTCATGATTCCACTTTTAATATTTTCAGGTTCGACGTATGATGATGCGGACGTGTAGTGAGCTGAACTGTCTTTCCATCACTCCTGTAATGTTAGAGTACCAAACCAATACTTACTTTTAAGAATAATGTTAAATTTTGGATATGCAAATTATGATAGATGATGGGCCTAGACTTATATTTTGGTATAGTATGTTTATTTTATTACGTTATCTCATGTAAGAGTTTGTTTGAACATTTAACCTAGAAATGTGGGTAAAACACGAGTTTTGGAAATAATTGTATTATGTTTAAAAAAAAATGTCTCGTGTTTTCCTTTCAGTCTTCCGCTGTAAACTATTTTATGAATTCTTTAATTAGTAAAGGGTGACGACCTGATTTCAATTAATGGCGATTGGGGCATTACATAATTAATGTCTTCAATAAATCCTCTAAAGACTTAGATGTTATGTTGAAAATTCTCCGGTATGATCATTATTGAATCAACATTTATTTAGATGAATTTAAATTTTCTTAAAGGTTCAAATTTAAATTCACATAATTAAAAACAACATCATTTGATGTAATTCAAAAGTTTATTTTTGAGTTAGTCTCTTGGAAACCAGGTGCACATACAATCTGAATTGGGTCCGGGTATTACTTTGTACATTTATGTGATATTAGTTGCACTTTTATGTCATGAGTGACACTTGTGTGCCCCAAGGACATGGTGCCTCCAAATTAATCATCATATGATGTTAAATATATACTCTACAAGTATCATGTATATACTCTTCAGGTATCACATGTATATCCTTATATACATATGCTACCTGTAGGGTATATTTATAACACCAAAAAATATAACACCTATAAATTATATATATAACACCTGAAGAACATGTATATAACACCTAGATCCGTGTCCATATGTGCCCCAGTGGTATATAAGTTGTTGCCTTATGTCATATATAAATGTGCAACTAATATCATATAAATGTATGAATAATATCAGTACATAAAGGTATATATGTTAATCGAAAATCTTCAACTTTCATTGTTACTGAACATAAAAGTCACCCAAATTTGCATATAAATGTCACAATACTTTTATAAAATAAAAGTCAAACTCATATAATATGAAAATATTAACCTGAAGCGAAAATAAATCCAAATAGATGTGGATTCGGGTCGTTACACCCCATTCAAGATCTAGATCAGTGCACCACGGGAGAATTTATGTTCATTAATTTTCAGTTTAAAATTACGTGGCTGATGGCATCAACAGCCAAAAAAACATATAATCGAATCGTATGCAGATACATTTATGATTTGATTTGCAATAGTGTCTAAATCATTATTTAACTTTTTCACTAAATTCAAGAGATCAAAACCAATTTGTAAACTTGATGAATTTTTAATTCAAAATATCATGATCTAAGTTGTAAAGTTTGAAAATATTATAATAAATTTGTAATCATGCCTTAATTTGATGAAAACTGACACTTGTGGCCCAGATGCCCCAAATTAATTATTATATGGTGTTAAATATATACTCTACATGTATTATGTATATACTCTTCAGGTATCACATATATACTCTTATATACATATGATACCTGTAGATTATATGTATAATACCAAGATACATAACACCTATAGAGTGTATATATAACACCTGAAGATAATGTATATAACACCTAATCTGTGCCCCTATCTGCCCCAGGGGTATATAAGTTTTTGCCAAACTTCTATTCAGTAAAGGGAAACATGGATTCGGTAATTTGGTTATCCTAACATAGAGAAGCAAAGAAAAATAAATCCTAAAATGATGTCAAAACCAAATACCAATTTGGGTTTCAAACTGAATATATATCAATCCTGCTAAACTATCCACCGTGGACACATATTAATGTGCCCACCGCAGACGTGGCGAAAATCTAGCATATCAATTAATTTGACTTTCCATATAATCAGGGGATGAGATCTCTACACGTCAGTGGTGGACATATTAAGAGTTGCCCACTGTGGATATTTTAGCATTTTTCATACACAATTATTTCTATACACCAAGTGCATGGGTCATAACCCATGCAATCCGGGTCATATGACCCGGGAGGTGATTTCCACTCCCAAAACGCGCTGGAACGCGCCCCCACGCGCTGGCACACGCCCCCAAATCACACTCAAACCCTAATTTTACTCAATGACCTTTTAGTTATTTAGCCTAACCTTTAAGTTATGCTCGTTTAACCTTTTCATTATATTTACATAACCTTTATGATATATTCGCATAACCTTTCTATCCTAATAGTTTAATAATTTACAGAGTAAGATAAATATATATTATCTTTTAAACCTTTATGTTATAATAACTTAACCTTAACGTTATAATAATTAACTTTTATATTATAATAATATAACCTTTATATTTTTTAAAGGTTATGATAGTTGTATATAAATGTTATATCAATATAACATAAAGGTTAAGTTATAAGAATATAAAAGTTTTCAGTTATATTACATGATTGAAATAATTCTAAGTATATAATTTTAAGGTTTTAACACATTGTAAACCTTTTAAGTTGTAATAATGCAACATTTACGCATAATAATATTAACCTTTATGTTATATTAGCACAACTTTTATGTTATTCTTTAAGTAAATAAAGGTTATGATATTTATATATAAAAGTTACATACAACATAACATAAAGGTTAAATCATCACAATATAAAGGTTTTCAGCTATATTATCTTACATTTTATATTGAAAAAAATTTAAGTATATTAACTTAAAGGTTATGATATTTGTACAAAAAGGTTATAGTCATATAACATAAAGGTTATACTCTTATAACATAAAAGTTACCGCATAAATTAAAAAATAAATAAATAACTGGGCGCGGATCCGGGTCAGATCCGACCCGACCCGACCCGTGGGCACCCAGTTACATGGATCTAGATCCATACAATTGGTGCACAAGAACAATACTCTTTTTCATATACATATATGTATTAATCTCCACCAATTCTTAATTATTATCTAATCTCAATTTATATTCAATACTAAAAGGAAACTTAGATACATATATACAAAATAAATTTATTTTTAGAAAATAGTTTTGGAGTCAAATTGTATGGATAATCAAGTCAAAAGATTTACCTTATACCAATAGATGATCAAAAGGATATCAACCCCAAGCGAGTATAGGTACGCAATTTAAGAATAAATAACTATAAAAATTAGAAAGAAAAAAAAAATTACACTCTAAGCAGCTAAGAAGCCATGCACGAGTGCGTATGTTAGCTAGCACCACCAATTAATTTACTCAATGCTCCGTTTCAAATTAAGTGTCGTTTCAAACTTTTACACGTAAACTAATTAAGGAATGTGTTAAAAGACTGATGTACCCATATTTAAATTAATTAATTATTATGAATCTTTTTCTCTTTCATCTCTTAGCAAACTTTTTTAACACATGTAAAATATATCTTGAAATTCAAAATGACACTTATTTTGGAACAAATTTTGTTCGCTAAAACGACACTTATTTTGGGATGGAGGAATTATATACGTATAATGCACTCATTAATTTATATTACTTGTATATTATTTCTATTTGTATGTATGTAAAGATATTAAATAATATTAATATTTGAGTTCGAATTTAACTGTTGAAGTAATTAGTAATCATAAGGTAGAAAACAATTAAAATAAATAAAATTAAGTGTATATTATTATTAAATTAGGGTTGAACAGTTGCACACGAGTCCCTTGGTCCGAGCCTCCTTCCAAATAATTTCCTAGGATCCAAACCCATCACTTTAGCCCTCAATTCCTCACGCACCCGTTAACCATTTTGGTTGAGTTATTGATGCAGTAGAAGTACGATACAATACGTAAATCCGTTGATTCTAAGAATACCAGAAGATTCGTGAAGGGATAACCCAATTTTAAATTTAATATTCAACTCCCTCAAATAATAAACATAACACCTATTTATACTAATATTATGGAATCCTAAAAGATGAAATAAAATCACATAAGAATAGCAATGAAAATGAAATCAATCTAAATCTATAAAATATGGTTATTCCTTATTGATCTTCATCAGCTATACACCTAATCGAAGCTCTCTCGGAGGATAGCTCTTCTCTTCATTCGGATATCATTTTACGAAATGGGATCCACCAAAATATTACCCCAAATAGGCAAAAAATTCATTAAATTTTCCGGCTGGAGGTGGTGATGAGAAGCTGCAGAGAGAGAAGGCGCAGCGAGGAGGAAGAGTTTTGATTTTTTAATCATTTTTCTTTTTCTTTTTTATTTTTTAATTAATGAAAACCAAAAAACAATATAAATTAAAAGTTACGTGAGCAATATGGGTCGAACACCTAAAAATAAGCTATTACTTGCAATTAATTTACATTTAATTTCAACCCAATTAAGAAATTAAGGTTGAAATTGGACAAAATTTGTGAAACCCGACCTAAATTTGCAGTAGTATTATCTACCAAACCTCCGAGGGGAAAAGAAAAGTAATATCCTCTTAAATTGAAAAAATATATAGCGCAATGTAGATTTTATATTAGATGGCCTTTTTTATTAATTTCCTCAATTCACAAAATCAATTTCCAAATTTATTTCTCCTCCTTTCCGCCTTCTTCAAAATTAGGGCTTTTGATTGCCCCCCCCCCCCCCCCCCCGCACTCTAGATTTCCTTCAAGATTTTGATCCATCTCGATTTTCTTGCTTTCTTCAATCAATTTCCAAGATTCCGTGATGGAGAAGGAAGATGAGGAAATGAATTGCGATTTTGAATCAGCAATGACTGAAGAAAAGGAGGAGGCAGCTGGATCGGCGGCGCCACCGTCGAACGGTGCGCTTCTGGTGAAGCTGAGGCTGCCGAAGGCGGCGGCGGAGGAAGACAGGGCGGCGGAGAAGGGCGGAGGGCACAATTGCAGGGAGTGCAGCAAGAGTTTCAGCAGTGGAAAAGCATTGGGAGGTCATATGAGCAGTGCCCATGTTCAAGCAAGCAAAGATTATTCTTACAAGAAGCTGAATTGCAAGAACAAGACAAAGAGGAAGCAAGAAGATATGATCGGATGTCCTCATTGCGACAAGACTTTTCCCACCGACAAATCCTTGTTTGGCCACATGAGATGTCACCCCGATCGCCAATATCGGGGCATGGAGCCCCCGCGGCCCGATTGTTCTTCCGGGCTAAAAACCCTCCATGATTCGGGCTTTGTTTCTACTTTTCAGGACTGGCCATCCACCAGCAAGAGAGGCCGCGGCTACGTTCGGGCCCCGGAAACCTTCTCTGCTGGCCACCAGCTCCTCAAACTGATCAATGGTGGGAGGCCCGAATCCAGCCCCGGCAACGGGAAAGGGAATTCCGAGTCGCAGGGTTCATCATCGGTTTCTGAATTGGAGAACGAGCTGTATTGGACCGCCATTGAAGTTCTGGTGGAATGGAAACGAGCTACAATGGAGAATGAGATCAAAAGGGTTATTAAAGAGGGAGGGAAGGTGGATGAAAATGGAGGTGGGGTTGGGAGAAGGGATAGGTGTAGTCACAACAAGCCCAAGCTCAACATCATCAAAGAGAAGACGAAGACGAAGAAGAAGGAGGAGGAGGAGACGAATGGCAGGATTAGTACAAGCGATGACGAGGTTGAGGATGATGGTGATGGTGATGGTGATGATGATGTTGAGAAAGTGGTTCTAGGGTTCGATCTCAACATGATGCCTGCTGATCTGGAGGAGGATCATGATGTTAATGGACAGCATTGCATCCACCCAAATTAACTAATCTTGATTATAGCTTAGGTAAATTTCATTTTTTTCTTCCTTTGTTTCAGTTTCCCAACATAATTAGCTAGTTATTGACTTATATTTCTTCATCCTTTTTAGGGTTTTCTTATTCTGCTGCTCTTTTA
The DNA here is from genome assembly GCA_005771605.1 of Scutellaria baicalensis. NCBI lineage: Eukaryota > Viridiplantae > Streptophyta > Magnoliopsida > Lamiales > Lamiaceae > Scutellaria > Scutellaria baicalensis. Next base: position 1,709,990 of record CM016726.1, read on the forward strand.
TTTGAAGTAACTTGAAAACGGAGGCAGTTAGATGTGACATATAGATACAGAATATTTTAATCGTGCTTTGAGTTCATGACATCTAGCTAGGGCTAGTTTGATCTGTATTTTTTTACTAACAGTACTACAAACTGCAATTTTGATTTCATCTTGGTCGAATGCCGATTTTTTTCTGTGGACACAGAATAAAACCATACACATTAGCATTGTCCCGTGTCCATATAGGAAAATTTTGAAAAAAGATATTCAGAGGACCAAAAATTTGGAATACGTAGAATGTCATATGAAAGTTAATAAGATCTAAGCTACACGACAAAAATTGAAATAAATGACTGTATCCGGAAATTCCGTTGAAGATTAATTTTTTTTTTTCTTGCAATTTGCATCGTTGTTTCTATATTGTAGTATGTATTACTACATGTCATCTGATGTATAGAATTTAGCATTGTATTCATATTGAGGAGGTCTTGTGTGAAACAGTCTCACAGATTTTTTATCATGAGACGCGTCAACTCATAACCCACACATAGCAATTCATAAGAAAAAGAAAATTTGTGAACATGGGTTCAATTGATGGATAATAAGGATCTGTCTCACAATTACTATTCATGAAACCACTCACGTGAGATTTTGTGATTCATATTAATCTGTGCACGAAATGCAATATTCCTAGAAAATACTGCTAAAGCTTGCAGATCCTTTTGTTTGTCTTTAAAACAAAGTATGAATTTGGGCTACATAAATATGTTCGACCATGAAATTGTTTGGAGAATTTGAATACTCGAATTATTAAAAAAACTTGTAGGCTAAATACATGATTTATAATGGTGGTTCATAATTATGTTCATCGTTAAATTTGTTTCTAAAATATTGATATTAGTTATTCGATCTTAATCGTTAATCTTTGGGACTGATAAATTATAATCAAAATCCTAATAACCATTTCCGTTAGTTTTTTATTACATATTAGTCATTTCCGTTGTTTTGTATTCCGTTGACACGTTGAACTGGTCAACCTCAATTCTACAATTTCAACATTTTTCGTTACGTAAAAACTGTAATTTTTCCTAACCATCACTTTCTAATTTACTAATATTTTAACACAAATATTTATGATATATCTTGTAGACTTATAGTTATGTTATTGTGTAGTCTTTTAATTATTTCAGCGTGACATTTATCTTATGTAAAGTTAACTTTTATATATTAAGGTTAATTTTTATTATGTCCTAAGACATTTACGAGTTTTAACAATCAAGCATTCGTTTCCATCTTTTGCTCCTCTATATTTAAATTTTATCAGTCCTTTTTAATCAAAAATTTCAAAATCGTTGATGTGGCCTGGTTGCTAATTAAGTCGGAAAAATTCATTTTTCGGCCTCCCCAGAGCTGTTGACCATCTTTAAAATGCACTTTTTCAATTTTAATCCTGTAATTGAAAAATTCTTCCAATTTTGGTCTTATAATTAAAAATTTCTTCCAATTCCTATCCTTTTTCACCGGATTTTTTATTTTCCTCCTACAAATTGGGCGAGTGTAATGCAGTCGCCAAAATGTAGCGAGAAAATAAAAAATCCAATGAAAAAAGGTCCATAATTAGACAAAATTGACAATTATCTGGACCAAACTAAAAACATGCATTTTTATAGAACTAATAATGGACAGTGACTATGGGGAGGATGAAAAATGAGTTTTTCATAAATTAAGGTTCACATCAGATTTTCCGGTGGCCACATTAAAATTTTTGATAGCCACATCAGTAATTTTGAGAATTTTGACCAAATTGGAGTGAAATTAGAAAGAAGTAAAATATAGAGGACAAAATCTGGGAGATGAATAGTTGTTTGTCAAAAAATGGAAAGTGTCTTTAATACATGACCAAAATTGAAATTATCTCTTTATATTATTTTGTAGCAAAAACTTGCGTACCCTCGGTGTACGTATCCCCAAAGGTATTATTAGTTTGATGTTATTTATATACTCATGAAGTATTATTAGTGTATTAATAGGGTATTATTTGTGTATCCCTGAAGGTACAGTGAAACATCTATAAATGAATACCCTTGGGACTAGAAAAAAATATTAATTTAGCGAAATTATTTATTTATCGATAAATGAATAATTTGTTCATTTATCGAATTTTTAATTATTTAAAAGGTATTTTTATATATATTTTTATCGATTTGGTGGATATTTTTAAACATGGAGGATATTGAAAATGCTTTACCTGGAATCCGGTTAAAACTAGACCAATTTCAGTTGAAAGATATTTACAATATGGATGAAACGAAACTATTTTATCGGTTACAATATGATAGTGTTGTCACACCTAATGTGTCATCGAAAGAAGCCTTCCAAGCGGTAATCACCCTACGAAACTACTTGCTACAACATGAGCAAAATATTCCAAAAGTTTTGTTTGCACTAGAAAAAGTTAAGGATGTGATGCATTTTGGTGGAAGAAAAAAGCAAACGACATTAGACGATTTTTTGTTAAGAAATGATCTTTTGTATTTGTTTATTGAAACACATGCTTTTTAGGATATTTATACATACATATATATATCTTATGCATTTTAATAATTATTCATTTATATGTACATAGGGCCTTTAAGAATTGAAAAAAAAAATTCATTAATGCATTTAGCGAGGTTATTCATTTACCTCATTGGCCTAAGTCGGGACCGAAGAAAATTATTCATTTGTCGAGGTTATTCGTTTATCGAACATTCATTTATCGAGGTTCACTGTATTAGTGGAATACTCATTAGATATTAGTTGTATATTCATAAGATATTACATATATAATTGAAATATGTGTTTTAGTGAATGTATTATTCAAGGTATTATTGTTACATAATAAAGTATTAATCATATTAATAGGTATTACAATTCGAGGTTAGGGGCACACAGTACCTTGTGGGCACACAAGTTCTACTCTATTTAGTAATGACATAAGAGAAGCACTTGTGTGCCTTTGGGGCAGGGTTCCCTCAACCCAACCCGACGAACTCATTAAATATATATATATATATATATATATATATATTCTTTTCTTCTCATACAACCACCTCGCCCCCTTCGCAGTGCCTTCTCATTTCTCCTCTTCCTTTCTTCTTCCTTCCTCTCTTCCTTTCTTCTTCCTCCTTCTTCTCCTCCAATCGTTGTTTTCTTCTGTATTTCTAAAGGCTTTTTCATCTTTTTCTCTTTTTCATGACAAAATCTTGATTTTGAGATTCTCTAATCAAATAGATATTTCTAATCTTGTGTTTAAGTCAAGATGACTCTTGTAAATTGTTGATGATGATTTTACGCATTAGTTTTGAGATTTAATATGAAATCAATGTGTACGAAATAAAGGAAGGTGATGATTTGCAAAAAATTTGAGGAAGAAGATGATGAATATCGCGCTCTTGATATTTTAAGATTTGAAACTCACCCTACAACACACTAATACCTTAAAGGTCCATTTGCTTGCCCTTATTAGGAGTGGGTGATAGTTACAATATCAACAAGATTAACTTGTTTAGTTGAAAAATATAAGCCCATGATATAAAGAAGCTCAAACTTATATCACGAAACCTTGTGATATGGCTACCCATGAGAATGGATGGATAGTTTATCGCATGTATTCAAGATAATTCATAATCACATAGAGCCTATTAATCAATACTTTGAAGCAAACGCATCCAAAAAGTATATGAGTGATACCTTAAAGGAGTATAACTAATACCTTAAGGCTTAGTTTGGATTATGTGATAGGGTATAAAACCTCCCTAAACCCACAACAATTCTGTTTGGTTAATGGGTTGCGGCCTAGTGTTGTTATTGGGCCTGAAATTATATCTGCTGATGTAAAGGGTTGATGATGGTCTACAACTATGTTTATTAACCCACCAATGGTGGGTTTAAAACCCATTTTCCACCCCACTTGGGCAATCATGTGCATTTACATTAATGCCCTTACTTTTTAATTGTTAATTACTAAAATACCCCTTATGTTATACAATATTACAACATACCCCATATAAATAGGGCCACAAAAAACCCTAGCCAAGTTTCTTCCTCTTCAATATCAAATTGTCATCTTCAACCCTAGATTTGGGGAACTCTATTTTGGAAACTCGATCAAGCCACCGAAAATGGATGTTTTTCCCACTGCAGTAGCTTTTCAAATCGTGCAACAATATTGGAATTCGGTAAGTTTAAAGCTTTTCCATCTCCAATCCAATGTTTTATTGTTCTTCTGCTAAATTTTGGAGTGATTATTGTAATAATTTTTGTGCTAAGTTCTTCTCTTTACCTTAACTGTTGTATCAACACTTTTTTTGTATTTGATTCCAGAATCACATGGGAATTTTTTATTAGAATTCAATTAATATCATTTCCCTTTTAGAATACTATTTCTTTCATGGGTATTGTGCAGGTGAAGTTCTTATTTCTTTATTTTTCTTTTGGCAAATTTGAAATCTTAGTGCATAACACAGATGGTAGTTTAGGAAACATTATAGAATCATAATGAAAGGAACTATGTATTTGATTCCAGATTTGAATTAAAACCATTCGTCTTTGCCCTAATTGTACTTGATTGCAGATTGACATTTTCATGTTCTTCATTTTATTTTCTGCATACTGTATCAATTTTTTAAAACTGACATGGGAAAATCTCACTCAAATTAGTTTGCATATTGACCCTTGTCCCAAATTTGAACGGATTTTTCTTTATTTCTGATTTCTATGTTCGATCGTGTTTCAACTAAGCGCTCTGTATATTCAATTCCTTAACGTTAGAATTGAAGTTAATAGGTAAGTGAACTTTGTCCATCTTCATCACTTCCATGCCACTGTGCATTTCATTGTAGATCTGTTATGTTGGAATTGTTATGCTCTGATTACTATTTTTGATATTTGTTATGTTATCTTGGACTGTAAAGAACCTTGTATAGATTTTGATGAGGACAAAACATGTAATAGATAGGGCCTGAGATCCTTTATTATTAGTTTGAATTGTAAAAGATTAGACTAGGTCCAGGAAGCTTGAAGAATGAAGATTAAAGCTTGAAGATAGATGAAGACCTTGTTGCTCAAAGAAATCAAAAATTGACTAAGTATAGGTCACTGCAGCAGGATACTGAAAGGAACCTGGAAGGATGCTATGATAGGATGCTTCCCGAGCAAAATCATAAAAACGGCTAAGTATGGAAGAAAAAACAATCATTGGAAGGATGCTACAATACAGGAGGCTAGCCGAAAATGACAAGATCAGTAGCAATCTTTCCATGAAGCAGTTACCTCGGATCGAGCACTTTGAGTTACCGTTAGACACATTCATGTATGAACCAATCAAAGAGCACCATCTGAAGGAATATAAAGGACGAGAGGATGATGCTCAAACTGATATGGCAGCCGCAGCTGCAGAGGTGTACAAACGCAACAGAATCGCGTACGAGCCAATCAAATGAAGACGTGTCACCACAAGCACGCTGTAGAGGGGGAAGCTCTCTTCAACGGGCATAATCCTCACGCCTATAAATAGAAGAACACCTGGACTTGAAGACCACCTGAAACTCGCGCAAACAAGCATACTAAAAGCTCTCAATCGCATTAATCTTTTCATTCTCTTAAAGTTTCAAATCCAGTCTATCACAGCAAGCATACTCTGTTTCAGAAGCTATCTGCTCTAAAGCTTGTTGCTTTATTCGTTGAAGAAATCTTATTCTTTAATAGACTGTCAGGAGTCACTTGATCGAAGGCTGTTCCTGATCAAGTGTTTTCGCTCTAAAATAGTAGAGCAAGTGCTTTGTGTGGGCAAGTAGAGTTTGGTCACTGTGCAGTAACCCTGTGTGGGATAGACTGATAGTTCTTGTTAGGTTTAGTTTGTTTAAGTAATGTCTTTGTAATCCAAACTATCACTTAACAAAGTTCCTCCTTGAGAAGGAGTAGAGAGGACGTAGAGGGATTACTCCACCCTCGAACCTCTATATATCGATGTACCTATTTTTACTGCTTAAACTTACTGTCTGTTACATCTAAACTGTTTCTTGCTTAAGTTGTCTTTGCATACAATATAAAAGTTTTTCAGAAAACTCATTGTTTTTAAGGCGACGCAAGAGAGATAGGGCATTCATTTGGAGGAAACTGTGTAAAGAAGCAGAGAAGTCCAGATGTCAGTAGCTTGCTGCCGCCTTTCCTTCTCCTTCAATCTCCACTCATCTCTCCAACTATCTTCCCTTCCGGTTCTCTTGCATCTCAAAAGAGAATTCACCTCATGGAAGAGATGAATTCCTTTTTCCCCCACCTCCTGGAAGTCTTTTGATCTTCCAGACCCTTCACAGTTTCTTCCCCCTTTTTGGCATCATCAATAGAGATGACACACTTGGGCCACTGGAGAGGGGTCCTTAGCTCTATCCTTCTATCTTGACGAGAAGAACTTGAGTGCAACTCTTCTAAGAATGGTTTGCTTAGCGAGTGTCAAACGTGAAGAGTGAAAATATGAGATTTGAGGTGTGCTTGGTTGATTATTTGCAGAGAATGTGTCTTTTGGAAGAGATGAAGAGAATGGTTTCCAACAATCGGGTTCCATGATATGCAGAGATAAGAGAGAGAGAGGGGACATCTTTTTATGCTTAATGAAAAGATAAGAGTGCATGTATTTATAGGGATAAAGATACTCCCTATTGCAGTTTAGATCTTCCGAGATCTCATTAACTGTTCCGCCGGTTTCCAATAAAGGTGTTGAAAGTTTCCACAACTTTATGTCTTTTCTCCTCAGTTTGAGATGACATGGTCAACTGTTTGATCTCCACCTTTGGATTCTTTTGATCGCACGATTGAAATTCTTTTAGGGTTTTTGAAAAGGTAGTCTATTTCTGGAAAAGGTGATCGCTTTTAAATGTACACACGTTACCAAAAAATATTTTCTCAGTAACTGCTCAATCCAAGAGATCTCTTTATGCAGTTTTGATGATAAGTTCTGACTTTAAGTAACCTAGTATCAAGAATATTTAAATCTAGCGTCCTGATACACAACGACCTGGTATTCAGCGATCTAGTATCCAGCTACATAGTATTTAGCATCCTGTTGCCCAGCGACCTAGTGTTCAGCGATCTAGTTTCTATCCCCTGGTATCTAGCATCCTGATATCTAGCGTCCTACCACCCAGTGACCTAATTTCCAGTCAGCCTGGTATCTAGTATCCTGATATCCAGCATCCTGCTATCAGCGACATAGTATTCAATATTCTGGTGTCTAGCATTTTCTTTAGTCATAATTTTATCTTTTCTTTGAGTCCTTCTACCTTTTCTATTAACTTAATGACAAGTGTTATGATTTCTAGTAGCTTAAACATCCAGTAGCTCGATGTCTAGTGTCTTGGTGTACAACGTCTTGTTATCCCATGACCTAGTATCTAGCAACCGAATGTTCAGCATCGTATAATCAGAATTTGTCACTTTGTCAATTGTTCCCCCTAAAATCATTGACCCTTCAGATGTACCTGCAAAACACTTATCTTATATAGGTACTCATATTCTTATGAGTCATTCCGAGTTATGTATCTTTTAGATTAAGAACAGTGTGTGTGTGCAGGTGTTTTCTTACTGTATCCTTTTAGAGTATAAAATATTTTGGATATGAAAAGATGAGCATAGATAATAGTAAAAAAATTGAAGTTGTTGTTCTGCTTAATGTTCAATTTGTTGCAAACTTTTTACAGCATACCCATTTTGGGTTACTTCAAGGATTTTAACCTTTTTACCATCAAAGCTTCCTTTATTAGTACAGGAAGTTCCCCCTTACTTTATGGTCCTTTTTTAAGGTGTGGGGTCCTTTAATAGTATCAATCTCGGTTACTTTGAGGCTTTGCATGAGAAGTGAAGCATAAAATAGGGAAATAAACATGCAGGCTTCATTTCTCATTTAAAGAATCAAGTGACAACAAATTATCATAACATATAGTCACTTGAGTTCTTTGACAGATTACCAAGACATGGTAACGACCAGATTTAAAGAGTTTTAGAATTAGAACGTGGTACCTGGTCATTCTTGTTCTTTTAAAAGAGAAGGTCCTCTTTTATTCTTGACTCTGTCTGGAGTTTGATCTTGTTGATGGAGTGATCTTCTTCTTCTTACTCCTTGGCTTGTCATCCTTATCATTTTCCTCCATGATTTGCTGCTTGTTGATTGCTGTACCAGCTTCTTCTTCAGCTCAGCACAACTTCCTTCTTTGCAGCTTGCTGTTCCCCCTCAGAAATAGTTTTCTTCTTAACACAGCTTGATTTTCTACATCTTTTAGCTATTTGTTGTCTTCAGATCAATCAAATTCTTTTTAGAGCAAAAAGGCATTGAAATGATGTTTTGATGTGAGGGTGAGAGAGAGAGATATTTTAGGGAGAGGCTTTTTCACAGATGGGATCTAGATAGATCGATTAGATCTTTTGTTCATCCATCTACTCTGATACCACTTGTTCGTATCATATTGACCATTGCTCTGATGAACAATCCACCGATGATAGACCATTGATACCACTTATTGGTATCAGATATATCAACTGGTGAACAGTCCAACCTGCTTTGATACCACTTGTTGGTCCCAAAACTGCTGTAGGTAGGCTTAGAGGGGGGGGGGGTGGTGAATAAGTCTACCTTCTTTTTCAACTTGTTCTTTTAACTTTTTCAGCTCACTTCTAAGATCAGTAACCTCCCGGAGGTTACTGATTAGAGTGGTTTGCGGAAGCTTAATACTGAGCCGAGTAGAAGTTGTGCAGTTTTATAAGAGAGAGTATATGTGTGCATGTAATGCAGTAAGAAGATAAAGACACAAGGATGTATAGAGGTTCGAAGGTGGAGTAATCCTTCCACACCTCCACTCAGGAGGGAACCTTTGTTAAGCTGGTTGACTTACATAGACCTATCTATTACAACCCACCCTTCACAAGTAAGTAGCAAGCTACTCACACAGACACTTGCCTACTTTCCCTGATCCACACAGGATCCTACTCTATCCACCCAGGGTCCTCACTTTCTCTCCTAGAAAGTGGTAAACTCAGCAGGACATTACTCCTCGCACTGAGTACTCCGAGACAACCTTTTAGAGAGGTTTATCTCCTTCTTCTTCAACTGGGTGCAGCAAGGTTGGCCTTCGTATGCAGATTGATTCTGCCGAAGCTTGCTGCTGACTGGTAGACTGAGTGTGTGTCTTCTTGGGGTGTAGAGTGTTTGAGCTTTTCTTCTTTTCATCTGCTTTTGTTGTGTTGGAACCACCGGATCGTCGACTCTATGTAATTATCTAATTCGGGATCTAAGATATAATTAACATGCAGCGGAAAAATGAATCATACATTTCCCCGTAATAGGTGAAGACGAACTAGTTCTAAGGTCAGAACTACCGAACAAAGGACGGAGCTTGAACCTCACGATCTTCTGCCGTATTCATATCCCTTTCCTTTGGACGTCGTGTGGGCGATGATCTTCCAGAGGTTCAGAAATCTCACCTCCTCAGTTCTTGCTAGTGGATCTATTTTTTTATTTGCGTGAGATTGAGAGAAAAACGTGATGTAAGAGGCGCTGATATTAGGGTTATTTATAGGCTACAACAGGGACCCTGAGGAGGAATTAGGTTGGGCCTCGTGATGGGCTTAGGCGTCCCGTGTTCAGCCCCAACACCTCGTTTAAGTCCATCAATTATAACTCGGTCCACTAAAGAGTTATAATTGAACTACCGTCCTAATCCCATATTACAATATGGGCTTCTTTATTATGTGCACGTTTATTTCCCCGCGTTTAAGATATCGAATGTCCATAAATTAAATAAGTTACTGACAACTTAATTAATTTATATCTAATTCCAAGAGCAGTACCACTCATCTTTATTATCATGTCGGATTAAATCCACCTGCAGGGTTTACATGATAATCCTTATGAGCTCATCAAGGGGACATCATCATCCTAAATAATTAGGACACGGATTCCTTCTATAATCAACAGCACACCATATAAACAGTGCTATCTCCCAATTCACCGAGCCTATTGATTTATTAATAAATCTCACCCATTGGCAAATTAAAGAAACAAACACTGAGTACACGTGCCCATTATTATATATGGATTAAGAAGACGTACATCCATAATAACAGAGGTCTTGTTCTTTTATATATAGTCAGTACAAATCGAACAACCTCATATGGTCCTGCTCAATACATACAAAATGTACTAGTGTAACTTTATAGTCAAGATAGACTAATACCAAATTACACTACAACCGTTCCAATGGTTTGTCCAAATCCATCTTGGTTGTGAGCTATTATTTATAATTTATAAGGAACTGATAGCATGATCTTCTGTGTGACACCACACACCATGTTATCTACAGTATAGACTAATCTGGGCAATAGCAATAATATATATAACAAATATAAAATGCAAACATTTGATCACAATGAATCTCATATCATAAAGCTGTTCATACAAAAGCTAGGCTTATAGTATACATCCTAACATGTTGAACACTCTTTTCTCTAAGGATTTCCCCCTCTTTCTGTGCTTCTCTCTTTTAAGCTTTTCTATCTTCTTTTGCGCTTCTCTCTGTGAGCTTGGATATTCTGATTTGCTCACTTCCTCTCTCTTGCACATTCTGTGCTTCTCTCACACACGCCCGCTTTTTTAGTCTTCAGTCCTTCTCTTTATAGGGTGTGAAATTTTCCCGTTGAAGGTAGATAGATTTCTGACATTGATGTGCCGCACTCCTGACACACGACAACTTTTCGTTTTCCACGTGTTTTCTTCCGGTTGGCTCCTCTTCTATTTTTTCTCTACCGGTAACTTCTTATGTCTACCAGTAACTTTAATTTTTCTCCCCATGCCCGATTTGCAGCTTCCTCCTCTGGCTTCACTCTGGAGCTTCCTCATCCTGCTTGCTCCTTTTGGTGGCTTGAGGCTTCTGTAGCATGCTGCCTTATGCAGAATGCTTTCTGCATGGTCTTCTCAGGTAGCTTCCTGGCTCACTGCATCCTTCTTTGGCGAGGTCCTTTCTTCCAGTAGCTTCCTGTTAGTCAATAGTATCCTTATTAGTTTATCCGATTCTTTATAACCTTTCTCTTCAGTTTCCTTCCATTTGACACTTTCTCTGTTTCTTTTAATCTTTTGCAGCAACTCTATTGCAGTAACCTATCCTAAGATTGGTCATGCATATTAGAGTTACTTTTTAGGATTTGTCTCATCAAAACATTCTACTAATGTATCCAACACAAAACCATAGTATAGCAACCCTCATTATATAAGCATAACTTATCTTGTAAGGTTACTGCAACGAGGTTATTGCAGAAAGATACGATAGAGAAAGCTTCAGAGAAAGGATACTGAAGAGAATGGTGAAAGGAATCTGGTAAACTAAAAAAAGATATTGCTTACTGCAGGAAGCTACTTGGAAGAGACTATGCTTAAAGCATACTGCGAAGCAGCAAGCTACTGAAGACTCAAGCTACCTGGAAGAGACCATGCCGAAGTATACTGCGAAGTAGCAAGCGACAGAAGCTAAAGCCACCTGAGAGCAAGGCTAGGAAGAGAGCTACAAAGCAAGCATGGGAAGGAAGCTAGAAATTACCGGTAGAGAGAAGAGGAATAGAGCCAATCAGATGAAGACACGTGGAAAGTGAAAAGCTGACGTGTATCAGAAAGAGTGTAGCGCATCTAATGATGGAAATCTACCTACCTTCAAAGGGTAGATTTCCTAATCTATAAATAGAAGAAGACTGAAGACTGAGAAGCAGAGATGTAGAGAAGAGAAAAAGCGCAGAAAAGAAAAGAAGAAGACAAAGTGCAAGAGAGAGCGTAGAAAAGAGGGGGAAGACCTTATAGAAGAAAAGAGAGCAAAGTGGGTTAATGAAGAAGAAGAAAAATAAGAAGAGAGAAGAGAAAAGCTCAAACACTTCACAGCCCAGAAACACATACTCAGTCACAGAGTCGAGCAGCAAGCTACCGCAGAGCAACCTGCAAAAGAAGCCAAAGCTTGCTGCATCCAGTTGAAGAAAAAGAAGACAAACTTTTTAAGGACTATCTCGGAGTGTTTAGTTAGGACTAGGACCTTGATAAGTTGTTCGCTTTCTGAATAAGAAAGCAAGGATCCTGAGGGATTAAAGAGGATCCTGTGTGGGTCAGTTAGGAGAGTAGGCAAACAGCTGTCAGCAGCTATGTGTAGGATTTCTACTTACTTGTTAAGTCAGTGTTGTAATAGATAGGGCTATATATATCAACAAGCTTAACAAATGTTCCCTCTTGAGAAGAGGCAGAGAGGATGTAGAAGGGTTCGAACCTCTGTATATCTATGTGTCTATCTATGCTTTCTATTCTATCTGCATATCTTATGTTAGATGCATGTCTTCCATATTTGGTCTTTTAAGAGAGGAAACTTCCGCAATATAACTCTGATAAGTGACCTCCAAAAAGGTTACTGTCTCTCGACCTAAGCCTCCTAGAAAGCAGAAAAGTTTAAAAATTGAGTAGGCTTATTCACCCCCCTCCCCTCTAAGCCTCTACCACTTGGGATCAACACATACAACCTGCGAGCTTGCATTATTGAGGCTATACCTGAGAATATAAAGAGGATCAATGAGTCAACCCTAGAGGATCATCAAGGATGATTGAAGATCAAGATGGGTTAGACCAAGAGAGGAATCAGAATAAGACATGTGGAATATGCTTCCTTCAATGAGTGCATTTCACCACCTATAAATAAAGGAAGAGTGAAGCTGAAGATAGGAAATGAAACAGGAAAATTTCATCCTGCTAAGAGCTCTCACTTCCACATCCTGGAGCTTGTAGCAGGAATAGCACTTCCAAGATCAAAGCTTTTTCAGTTCACTCAACCTATGAACAATTCCTCAACAACGTTCATATCCATTGAAGACTTAGCTTTATTTTAGTTGAAGAGTTTCTTTTATACTTTAACCATTATAGTTGTGTGCTTACGTTATTTAAGGTGTCCATAGTCGAGAGGAAGAATACCTCATTGTGTGTTTTTAGTCCTTGAGTATGATAATACTTGTGTGGGTCCCCGTTTGGTTGCTGAAATCTAGAAAGGTAGTAAGAACCATAGTAGGTTGTATCATTAGGCAAAGCTTGTTTTGATTTAGTCTTGTAAATCAATTGGCCTAGTGGATTTCCTCCTTGTGTAGGAGAAGAGAGGATATAAAAGACTTACACCACCTTCGAACCTATATAAACTCTTATGCATTTACATTTTGTACTGTTGGAAACATTTGAAGTATGGTTTTATGAGACAAAACCTTAAGTAACTCTCACAAGCATAACCAATCTTAGGAAAGGTTACTGCAACAGAGTTACGACATAAGAAAGAAAGGTCAGAGAAAGTGTCAAAAGGAAGGACACTGAAGAGAATGTTGAAAAAGAATCGGGTGAACTAATAAGGATACTGATGACTACAGGAAGCTACTAGAAGAGACCTCGCCAAAGCAGAATGTGGCGAGACAGGAAGCTATCTGAGAGTCCATGCCGAAAGCATACTGCAAGAGCAGCATGCTACAGAAGCCTCAAGCCGCCTGAAGGAGCAAGCCAGAAAAGGAAGCTCCAGAGTGAAGCAAGAGGAGGAAGCTACAAATCTAGCATGGGAAGAAAGTCAAAAGTTACCGGTAGACACAAAGAAGTTACCGGTAGAGAGAAGAGACGAGGAGCCAGTCAGAAGAAGACACGTGGAAAGTGAAAAGCTGGAATGTGTCAGGAGTGAAGTGCATTTATAGATTAGGGAACCTACCTACCTTCAACGGGTAAATTTCCTAATCTATAAATAAGAAGAAGACTGACGAAAAGAAGAGTGTGCAAGAGAGAGAAGATAGCGAGCACAACAGAATATACAAGCTCGAAGAGAGAAGCACAAAAAGAAGAGAGAAGAGCTCAATAGAGAGAAGGCTCATACGAAGAAAGCGCAGAAAGAGGGGGAAGACAAATATAAGAAAAGAGAGTGTTCAGAAGAGCAGAACAAAAGAAAAAAAGTTCAAACACTCCACACCCCAAAAGACACATACTCAGTCAGTCAGTCCAGCAACAAGCTTCAGCAGATCAACCTGCAAAAGAAGGCCAAACTTGCTGCACCCAGTTGAAGAAGAGGAAGACAAACTCCTTCTAAAGGACTGTCTTGGAGTACTCAGTGCGAGGAGTAGAGTCTTGCTGAGTTTTCCACATTCTAGTAGAGAAAGAGGGGACCCAGGGTGGGTATAATGGGATCCTGTGTGGGTCAGTGGGGAAAGTAGGCAAGCAGCTATGTGAAGGCTTGCTACTTACTTGTTAAGTGAGGGTTGTAATATATAGGTCTATGTAAAGCAACTAGCTTAACAAAGGTTCCCTCTTGAGAAGAGGCAGTGAGGATGTAGAAGAATTACTCCACCTTCGAACCTCTATATATCCATACGTCTATGTGTGCTTATTGCTTAACCTGCATACTCTATGATAAAGCAGCACATCTTCTATACTTGGCTCTGCAATGAGAGAAAACTTTCTGCAACCATTCTTATCAGTAACCTCCCAAAGGTTACTGTTCCTTGAACTGAGCCGATAGAAGAAGAAAATTTGAAAATATAGTAGACTTATTCACCCCTCTCTAAGCCTACTACCAGCCTATTTAGGACCAACAAGTGGTATCAGGGCAGGTTGATTATTCATCCAAAGCTCAGTGATCAATCTGACGCCAACAAGTGGTATCAGAGCAGATGGATGGAACAGAAGATCTAATTTTTCTATCAAGATCCCATCTGTGAAATATATATCGCTGGAAAATCTCTGTCTCTCTCTCCCTCACATCATAGATCAAATCACTGCCTTTTTTAAAATGATATGATTAATGTGAAAGACAACAATCAACTATGAAGGACATAGAAAATCAAGTTGTGTTGTGAAGAAAAAGCTGTTCATAAGAAGGAAGCTGGTGAACAGCAAGCTACTCGAAGAAAGGGCTGCGGAACAGGAAGTTGTGCTGGAGGAGCAAGCTTTTACTTATCACGTAGTAGACCAATATGGAGCAGATCAACAAGAAAGGCTAGTTACTGAGCATGAAGAAGAAGCTAATACAAAGTGAAGCTGCGAAGTATGGACCATACTGAAGCTCCAAGTCTACAACAACGAGCAAGCAAACAACCAAAGAGGAAGATGTGGAGGATTTCAAGCAAAGAAGCGAGAAGAGAAGCTCATTCCATCAAAGAAACCACCCTTCAGACGGATGTAAATATAAAGGAGGAGCTACTCTTTGCAGTGATAACCAGGTACCTCGATCTAATTTGCTTTTTTTTTTTTATTTTGGTCGTGCTCCTCTTATCCTGTCAAAGGACTCAAGTAATCATATGAGAAGCAATATTCAAGAAGGCCAGTGAAAGAATCTTCAGAAGATTGAAGATAACAGGCTTGAAATTTTGGTCACTTGACTTGAAAATGAGAAGGGAAGCTTGTACGTTTATTTCCAAATAAGAACGCTTCACCTAATCATACAAACCTTAAAGATTACCTAAAATAGTACTGAAAGTGACCCTACATCTTAAAAGAGAGAATCACAAAGTAAGGGAGAACTTCTAGTACAAATCAAAGTAATTAGAGGCAAAAGATCTAATTCTTGGAGAAACCCAAATATGGGTATGGTGAAAATGTCTGCAACAAATTGACATTCCCTAACGAATCAGGTAGAACAACATCTCTGAAAAGGAAAAGAAAATTGTCTACCTTACTAGTATCTTGTTTTACCTTTTCTATATTCAAAAGTAATAACAGTAAGAAAACACCTACACACACCATCATTTTCCTTTGTACCGAAAAAGTCTTGAAGGAGTCAAACTTCCTCTACAACAACTATGGGCTGTAAAGAAAGTCCAAGCTCCTGAAAGAAGCTTAACCCAGAATGACTAATACTTATGTGAGTACGTATACTAGAATACTCGATTTGCAGGTACCTCTGATAAAGGGCTACTAAATTTAGGGGGAACTATTGATAAAATGACAAACTCTAACTCTAGGATACTAAACACCAGGTTGCTAGGATACTAGGTTACTGGATAACAGGACACTAGACACCAGATAGATGTATACTAGGTCACTGAACATTAGGTCGCTCTACACCAGGACTCTAGACACTGAGCTACTGGATACTAAGCTACTAGATATTAGAGTACTTGTCATCAAGTAAGTGGAAAATGTAGAAGGACTCATCGATATTAAGGAACAAGGATAAAGTTCTGA